>PVIJ01008109.1:0-35597 GCA_004024925.1 Scalopus aquaticus
AAAAAAAAGAGTGGGTAATTTTCCTTAGCTGTTGTGACTATAACATCTTGAAGACAGTATTTTCTCTTTTTTAAAGTTATTTTAAGGCAGTAGAGCTACCACACCTTTAGCTATTCCCAACTCTATATTTTTTCACTGTGCTTTTGAGAAACAAAGCTTGGACTGGGTATCCTTACCCAGTGAATCAAGAACTAGAACTGGTATTCCTGCTCTTTCCTAGGGGTTTTCATCCTAGATGGGATCACTCGTTTCCCTAGAGAAGGTGCTCTTGGTGGAGCCTACAGAGGTGTTTCCAAAGCAGAGTCCACCCCATTTACGGTTGAGCCATATTTGTGTCCCACATGGTGTCTCTGTCATAAGTTTTGCCATATCTGTGCAACCTCTGAATGGACATTTTTTAATAAATCAGTTTTTGGTAAATAGTAAAATATTTCATTCTCATAAATGAAATTTATTGTATTCTCTGTCATAAGTTTTGCCATATCTGTGTAACCTCTGAATGGACATTTTTTAATAAATCAGTTTTTGGTAAATAGTAAAATATTTCATTCTCATAAATGAAATTTATTGTATTACAATAAGTGAAAGAAATCGATCAAAAACACCTTCTAAATAAAATGTGGCCCAAGTCCTAATGTCTTTAGAATTTAGATGCATTCCCTTTCTCTTGGTGGAGACTGAGCCTCAGATCTGTTCTCTTTTTAAAAGTGGAGAGTCACAGGTTTTTGAATGGTGATAAAGATTTATTTGCAGTAATCTGAAGATGCCTGTTGATTATCTGCTGAGACCAAGAGAGAACATACAAGTGAATGCTGCTTCTTATGTCATCCAGTTGCTTTTTAACACAAAGTCTAAGTGTCACGTAGAATCAGCTTACTTACCAATGTAAGTTTCACATACACTATCAGACAGAGAAAGTCCAAAGCCAGGGGTCCAAGCCAAGCATGAACTTTTCAGTAAATCTGGTCCAAAAAAACAAAGTTGTACTGAGAAAACTATGCCAAGCATCACAGCATTCAATGAATTTAGCCTCCAGAGAGCTCAAGTTCCTCTGCCAAATGGTAGGGATGCATTGGAGTCACTGATTCCCATTTCTAGACAGTCACTGTCTTTTTAGCTCTTTTCATCAGTCACACTTATTTGTAACACTTTTGCATCTTACTACCCCCAACTAGGGAACCTTTGAGACAGAACCCCTCTCTTTTAACAAGGATAAATCAGAATCTATGAGTGAATGTTATCATCATGCTAACTTAATGGTCTCAATATAAATGTAAGAGTGGCATTTCCAAAGTTAAACCATTACCTGGATAAGTCACCCTTAAAACTTGCCCAGAAATGACTCCCCCCTTGGAAATACTAGAGAGGATACAAAACCCCCTCTCTATTCTTGGTAAAGAATTATTTTTAGATGAACAGGAGATTCCTTTTCTCATTGTAGCCATGGTATTTCATTAACTTGCCCATATTCAGAATATAGGTATGTCTGAAAGATTCAGTCTACAGAAATATATTCACTCAAGCAATGCTGTACCTTTTCATATGAAAGTAAATCAGTTCTGGGTTTGAGGCCTACTTTATGTAATGTAACTCATTCTTTCTTAAAGACAACATACAAAATTTTAGCCCACTCTATTTTTCCTGTATTTGGAGTTTTTTGTGTTTTAGACATATTCATAATCATTGATGTTTGAAACAGTTGACTCAACAAAATCAGAAAATAAATATTTGAAAGCAAACATGCATAACTTTGGACAAAGTGTCTGGAACACTGAATACTTCTTTAAATATAGCAGATAAGATTACATAATTATTTGTAATCACACTTTATGACAACAAAGCTGTTTTTAAGGAAGAAGCACAGCTTTATGGAAGACGCATAGAGTACTCTGTGAAATGTATAATTGAAATGATTTAAGGAACACATAAAATTGAATTCAATGTCTTTTCACCCGTCAATCTTAAAAAACTCATATTAGAAAATAAAATGACTCAAATATCTTAGCAAAGATAATGTCTATCTATAGCAGCACTTTAAAAGTAAAATTTGAGGATCTGGATTATAAAAGTAGCTCATGGAACAAAACTGAAATACCAAGTGAAAGGTTTTTGCTTTTCACCAACAAATGCTAATTTAATAAATTGAAATCCAGATTGAAAGTTCCCCAGGCTACCTACGGGTTATTGATGGTCTTTCCTCTGAGTTCCTATTAATCACACATTAAAAAAAAAAAAAAAGCCTAAATTGTAAAAGGCATCCGCCTGATTCATTTGAAGAACTCTATTTTAACTCAAAAGGTATATAATTAGAATACTAGTATTCTAGCACTTCAAGATATTTTTAAAGTTGTTTGAAAACTGCCATATTGTCACAGACGGTTCCTCGCTGGCACAGAAAACAGAAAAGCTTCCCCATGTGTTCAGGGTGCTCTTGAGTCTACCTTCTCATTGTCCTCTCTTCTCCATTTCTAGACTATCTGCACCTCTCAATCGCCCTATTGTGGTTAGTCCCCTAAAGCCAACCTAAGTCAGTGGAGCTTCCTAAAACATTGCTATAATGCAAACACATCTCCACAAAGGAACCCGACAGATATCCCTTTCCAGGGCAAAGCAGTCACACCCGGGCTTCTCCCCAATCCACATTCCCCAAGCATTCCACCCATCACTCTGCTTCTGTAGCAAGGCTGGCCACTCCAGCATCCATAGCCACCACCAGGATGTTCCTCCCACCTGTTTCTGTCCTTGACCTTCTCTAGTAGTTTAGA
The DNA here is from genome assembly GCA_004024925.1 of Scalopus aquaticus. Lineage (NCBI taxonomy): Eukaryota > Metazoa > Chordata > Mammalia > Eulipotyphla > Talpidae > Scalopus > Scalopus aquaticus. Next base: position 2,766 of record PVIJ01008109.1, read on the forward strand.
CAGTTTACTTAGTAAGGATCAGATCGCATACATTTTAGACTTGGACCCCAAGCAGTTCCTCTTGCCACTATTCAACTCTGCCACTGTAATGCTACAGCAGTCCCAAGTACTATGTAAATGTATAAGCATGGAAAATTCCACTAAACTCTATTCGTGGATAGCAAATTTGAATTTCATAGAATTTCCCGGTGTCATTTATGAAATATTCTTCTTACATTTTTTTTTTCAAATCAGTTAACAATGTAGAAACAATTCTTATTTAACGGATCATTAAGAAAAAAAAAAAAGAACAAAAACCAGGCACTGGGCTAGCTTTGGCCTGAGGGGTAGAGGTTAGAGACTTCAGCGCCACAGCACAACTCAAAAGGGCAGCCAGTGATTAATATGATTGAATTGTAGCTCCTTGCTAAGAAGCCTGCTGTGGTTCATAGTTCCACTCATAGCAGATGCTCAGTTCTGAGAACTCTTCTGTATTCTGCTCCTTTTGTTTCTCTGCACTGAATTCCACAGGCTAACTGGTCTCTTCCTTGAACAATCAGAAAACAATTCTGCCCTGAGACCTCTGCTGCATCCACATTCTCAGCTCAGAATTTGTTTCCTTGTATATTTCCATGACTTCCTTTTTCACTTCAAGATTTTGACCAAGTGTCATTATCTCAACTTCACTTGACCACACTGCTTGAATAGAAACCACCCTGTTATGGACTGATAGGGTCTTCCTAAAATTTACATGTTGTAGATGTAGTGTCTCAGCCTGACTGCAGAAGCAGATCACGTTTGTTTTTTTTTTTTAATATATATTTTTATTGTTATTTATGCCTTTTACATTTTGTATTCCCCTTGGGTAGCCCACCATCAATTCACCCGTGATCCATCTCCATGGTCCCTTGTGTTCTTTTCTATTCCATTTTGTGCCCTTTTCCTTCCCTCCCTCTGCCTCCCTCCTCCCCCCCACCCCCCCACTGATTGTCTCTCTCCCACCCGGCCTCCCTATAGTCCTGTTATAAGTGAAACCATTTGATATTTTTCTCTTTCTTTCTGGCTTATTTCACTGAGTATGATTCCCTCTAATTCCATCCACGTCGCTGCAAATTGCATGTGTTTATCTTCTTTCCATGCTGAATAGTATTCCATTGTGTATATGTACCACATCTTCTGGATCCAATCATCTATTTTTGGACATCTGGGTTGCTTCCATACCTTTGCTATTGTGAACAGTGCCGCAATGAACATAAGTGTGCATGTATCCTTTCGGATTAGTGTTTTTGTAACCTTTGGGTAAATTCCCAAAAGTGGGATTGCTGGGTCGTATGGGAGCTCCATGTTTAGCAGTCTGAGGAATCGCCATACAGCTTTCCATAGTGGTTGGACCAGTTCACATTCCCACCGGCAGTGTAGAAGAGTTCCTTTTTCTCCACATCCTTTCCAGCATTTGTTGTTGCCTGTATTTTTAATGTGTGCCATCCTCACAGGTGTGAGGTGGTATCTCATAGTGGTGATCCAGGTAAGTGAGGCCATTAGAGTGGATCCCGATCCTATCTGACAGCTGTTCTCATAAGAAGGGGACACGTGGACAAATAAGACATCAGAGTATGTCCCCACACAGCACAGACCATGTGAGGACACAGGGAGAACACCACCATCTACAAGCCAATGAAAGAAGTCTCAAAATAAACCACACCTGCCAACATCTAGATCTTGGACTTCTTGTCTGCATAACTATGAGATAAAATAAATCTGTGTCGTTGAAGCCAAGTCTGTGGGATTTTTTTTTTAATAGCACCTCTAGCAAACTAACACATACCCCAATCTCCATAGTCCTCCTGAACCCACTTACCCTGTTCTATTTTTATCCACTGCACTTTACACCTACTAAAATCCAATTTAATTTAGCCACTTAGTATAATTATTATGCATCTTCCTGATTCATGAGGGCAATGATCTTCTCTTTACTGATGTATTGCTAGTTCCAGAATAGTGTCTTGTAAAGGGTCGGCATCGAACAAATATCTGCTGGAGAAATGAAATCCTCATGTCTGTAAATCTGCCCAGTCACCAACACAGGATCTCCAAAGCCACAGCTACTAAACTAGCTCAAATGTCACCAAAGAATCAACCAAACAAAGCAGACTCCCTCTTTAAATTCTACTAACACATCATCTGTACTTCTATATTTATACTTAAAACACTGAAGTTTGCATTAAGCTTTATATGTATTTTAAGTTCCCTACTAAAAGTGAAGTTTCTTTATGATGCAGCTGTTATCTCATGCATCTTCAAATCCTTCCCCATATACTCTGAGTGTGGCACATAAACCAGAGGCACAATCAATTCTAGATGAAATTATCAACATTGTTATAAAAACATATACACTGCTGTACATATAAAACATATACATGCATATATACATATATTTGCATCTATAACTGTTGGTAAAGAATTGCATTGTATCTGACCCAGTCTTAAGTCTTCATGTTTCTTGCATGACTACAAAAGCCTTGAAAAGGGAACAAGGCCATTACCACTTACATATGAAGTCACTGAGTCTAAGAGAGGAAAGTAACTTACTCAAGGCCTTAGTGCTAATGCCTGGGGAAGCCAGATTTCAAACACAAGCCTAGAATTCTATAAAGTCAGGATCTTGGCTGTACTTTTTGCTAGTAAAATGGAAAAGAAGTGCTTATCGCATTGTATCGCATTACATGGAACAAAAGAAGAACTAGTACCTAAATTGTGTTTAATTGAGGTATAAGTGTCATATAATGTTGTATTAGCTTCAGATGTAGAACACAATGATTTAATATCTGCATCTATTGTGACATGCTCACCACAAGAGTCTAGTTGACTTATGTAACCTACATAGTTACAATTTTTTTTCTGTGTGGTGAGAAATTTTAAGATACATTTTGTTAGCAATTATTAGCTATTATTCATTTTAGAGGCTTGCATGCCTCTAAATTTGCAGACTGCTTTTCTTGCTCTTGTTCTCAAATCTAAGAGCAGAGTCATTGTGCATTGTTCAAATTTACAGATGGACAATGAAGTTTCCAAAATTCATGTTTCATAATAAAATACCTCTCCAAATTGATTTTACTGTATCAGATAATAACTGAGGTTTTAAAACAGAAATTAATGAAATGTATCAAATAAATTTGACTCTCCTCAGCATACTTTTTCATTAGCTACCTTTTATTTCCTTGTAATATGTCACAAAGAATTTTAGGAATCAGCAGTTTCTTAATATTGACTTTTAAAATAAATTTGACTTTTTGCTGTGTTTTTTAATTCTATTATACTCTACATCCCAGGAAATAACCCAGATGAATTCATTCAGTAATCACATCCTTTGATTGAAAATAAAACTTTACATAATTAATTTAAAAATAAAACAGTTTAAGGACTCACTGACTTTTACAAAAAAAATCTACGTTGCTAATTTTAGAGCATTATACCAGTTATCTGGCATTTTAGATAAGGGGAATTTTGAAAGAAGAGTATGAAAATATATCTGGTTAAGTAGGCTTTAAATTTTGTCATTTTGAAGGGAAGCTTTGAGTCAGGTTTTCTACCTTTTTTTGATGATTTTAAATTGGTATAAATTGAACTTGTTGACTTTATCTGAGGACTCTAAACAATTTGATGATGTCAGTTGCTATTCTTTACACTGATTTATCAGTATCCAAAACAGGACAACTTGAATTAGCATGAATCAGTCCCAAGCTACTATTCTTAAAAATGATGGCTTAAAAGGGTACCAAGTAACAGCTTGAATTGGGCTTATACAATTTTTCTGATGAAGAAGCAGATATCAAGGAAAGAATGTAAATTTGCCCAAGGTTACCTGCTAAAATGAGATGCAGCTAAGATATCAGCTCCAGTCTTCTTTGGAATTAAGACCAGTTATTTCTATCAGACTGAGCTATCACAATAGGTATTTATAACATTGTGAGACTGAGAGTAAATGCTTCTGTAACCATAGATTAATAGAATAATAAGACTAATTCTTGGGACCTTGGCAAAATGATCTTTAAGGTTCATTGAGATTTGACATGTCTACGATGCCATCGCATCCCATCCAATCTTGCCCCCTCCCTTCCAACACTACTTCTTATATAAATAACATGCTATGCATAATGTTACATTGATTATCACCACATTGTGATGTCTGCTAATCTGTGTTTAAAGAACCTTCTTACGACCTTTGAGATCAGGGACTCTGCTCTTACTTGGAGGAGGTGAGGAGGCATCACTGGCAGATACATTTGCATGTATTTGGGTAAATGCCCAGCAGTTGTCTGTATAGTTTTCCTTTGGGGACTTGAGTAGACACAGCATAAAACTAATCTTCAAAGTTCTAAAATCTTTTTATAGAACTGGCTTCATAGCTCTTTGTAGCTTTTTGATATTTGTTTGGCACATGGAATTATGAGGTGTTTAGGAACTTTCATGTATATTCCATAATAAAACAGGCTCTGTGGATCTCAGGGGTGTATTATAGAGGAATGTGACTGATTTGACAGGTTTTAATCTTGTCTTAGCCTAGTAACCTTGCTCAATGAAGGTGGTAATACTAAGCTAGAGAGATGACATTCGTGAAGTTATAAGCAAACTGGAGGAGAAATTTTCAGATAGAAAATGAATCAACTGAAATCCTGACTTTATATATGTAATATGTATAACATATGAATGTGTAATATGTATACTATGTGTACATATTATATATTGTGTGCTACATATAATCTATATGTAAAATCTATAGATATGCAAAGTCTACTGTAAATATTCAGCACATCCGAGGTGGTATATTTTTATCTTTAGCACTTTTTTGAAATAACCTTTAATTTTTTATTTTATAAACATTAAAATTCAGTCACTGTACATAAAATGTTTTTGTAGATAAATGAGAAAACACAAATACATATTATTTAGATATAGATTGCCCATACAGCATATGACTTTTGAACCCAATGAACATATCTGCAGCACCTACCCCCAATTTAAAATGAGCACCTACCCCCACCTCCTCTGTGTACAACTACAGAGAACTCACATTTCCAGGCTCTGACTTATGTGCAGTAGTGTCTACAGTGAGAAGACATTTTAGGCAGAGATAAGAAAAAGTAGGGATTAGAAAGAGTAGCTGGTGTGACTGAGGTCAGATGTGATATAGGCACACAATCACAACCCTACTAACTCTGGGGAAAACAGAGGGAGAATCAGGAGAGGGAGATCATGTAACTTCGCCCCCTAAAAAGGACTAATGTGCAATGTAGTTACACATCCAACGACATTTATTGAACCCTTATTATGTGCTAGTAGGGGTGTAGGAACTGACATCAGTTAGAAAAAATATGATCTTTAAAAGTTTACATTTCAGTTTTCTAGACACTTGTAAAAAAAATCATAAAACTATTTTAGCTAGCATACAGCCCAATTTGTCTGGTATAGTCATGGCTTATGTCTGCTTTCCTGCTCTGGTTATTAAAATTGCCTCCTTTTACTCTCAAAAGTGCCCCTGTGTGCTCCCTCTCTCTAGAAAAGAGATTTCAATAAGATAATATACAAGAAAGCACTATGGGAGGGGTTGTTTTGGATCGAATGGTCAGGGAATTGCTCACTCAGATGATATTTGTTTGAGCTGAGAATTATAGGCAGCACAGCTCTTCAGAGCGAATGCGAGTTTGGGGAGGAAGAACCATGGAGGACAACAAAGACAGAGGTTGGAATCTGAAAACTAAAGTTTTATATGTTATTCCCGCCACCTCAGAGATTTGGCACTTTGGGAGAGGTTCCCTGTGGGATGTTCAAGTGGCATAGCTTTAGGCTGACAGTGTGATTTAGCGAGGAACATATTAAATTATATGGAGAAAGAAAGTGGTACTTATTAATGTCACCTTCCCGCATTACCATAAGGAATTGATCTGTATTTTTGAGCAGGTACTTAATAATAAACACTCTTTTATGTTAGAGCTAGCAAATTAAATATTATTTATATCTTTGAGAAGATGCCTATTTACTGGAGCTACAACTCTAATACCTGACTCTGTTAAATAAAGAGGGTTTATGAGTAATTAAATGCTCTACAGCGTGGGATGGACAGCTTACACTATGAGAGCACAAAAGCCATAAAACCAATGAGGTCGGAGGGCATAGAGGGTTCCCAGGGGTGAAGAAATGGGATCTGAACAGCTGCTTGACTGTTGAAACTCAACATTCACCACCTGAACACCCAGTAAGACTCACAAGCATTTCTCTGAACCAGAAAGAGAACTTTCTGGTGAGCTTTGCTGAGTTACTGCAGCAATTTGTTAGAATGGGTAATGGAGCTGTTTTAACAGACCTAAAAACAAACAAACCAGTTCAGGTTTAGTAAGCCCACACCTGGCACAGCCCTTCTCCTCCCACCCAAGCCACCCATTCAGTTCTGCTCTCTGAGTCACTCTCCCACAATTGGGAAAATAAGGATGAGCTGGTCCCCCTCAGCCATTGTTATATGTTATCTGCTGCAGAGCCCTATGCATTCACCTTTACAAAAGTGAACAGTGGTCCCAAATAAAGAACATCTTGAAACATCCTGGTGTTATTGCAGTATCTCTATCTGCAGGAGAAATGGATAATGTTAGGCAGAGAGCCATCCCTTGCAGAGGCTTGATAACACCTAGTTTGTTTGTCAAATTGTTTGGCATTCCCTGCACAAAGTCCATCAGTGCCATGTATATCACAGACAGTTGAACTTTGCTTTCTTCCCAAGAGTAACTCCTCAAATCTTAGTCTCCACCCCACCACCCAAATATTGTGCAATGCTTACAAAGGAGTTTTCAGAAAAAATATACCTAGCAAAGAAAATGCACCTTCAAACCTGGAAAACACAAATCACAATCACACTGTACTGGTTGCAAAGTCATCTTTCCCATATGACAAATATTATTTCATGTATCATTTCATGTGGTGGATTGCACTATTATCCCCTCAGAAAAAGAGTCATTGTGTTTGAAGATGTAGGTTTGCTTTACTTATAAGGTTTAAGAAATGTAGAGAAATTCTAGAAGGAAGGTATATGGACGGTCCAAGTAAAAGATAAACACTGATGGTGACAGATGTATAAGAAAGATGGGAACTTCATGAGTCAGCGGGTATGTGATAAGCTTATTCCTGTCTCTTTCAATGTCTTTTGAGGGGAAGCAACAAGATCACTCTAAGTAATTTTAAACAAAGAAAATCTGGTCAGAGGTAATCCTTGTGGTGGATGAAAATAAGTAATCAATTCAGCCATGTGCCTAGTTCTCTACATAGATTATCTTTCCCACTGCCTCTGGGATGGCATCAGCCAATAGAAGCACTGGTAAAACATCTAAATGCAGGAGGATGGAGAAGCCAGAATTTGGTTGTTGTTTTTTTTTTTTTTTTTTTCTGAGTTCCTTCCTGGCAGCAATCCTTGGGTTGACTGTCTTCCTGCATGAAAAGCCCTGTTTTTTGTCAAGTTCCCTTCCACAAGTGGTAACCCTCTTCACACTCCAAAAATGGCTTCTACCTCTTGCTCCTTTAGCAGCTGCTGTTTCTTGCTTCAGGGGACATATTTCCTCATACCTTGCCCATATCTACAGTCCCTTTATTCAATTCTTTTCTAAAATGTGAAATCTCGGGGCCTCCCTGGTGGTGCAAGGGGTTAAGTCTCAGCATTATGAGGCTATCAGCAGCCACTGCAACTGGAGTTCACTCCCTGGCCAGGGAGTTAACCCAAATATAGCACAGCAGACCTCTCCTGTCCTGCCCACTGCTCCCCTGAGCAGTGGATTTCAGTAGACCTTCTTGTTCTGTCTCTGGTGAATCCTCTCACCACCCCAGACCTCTGGCCTACACCCCAGCTCTTGTATGCATAAATAAATATTTTTTTTAAAAAAAGTGAAATCTCCCATCAGGACTGTAATTGATACAGTTCACCATCAATGCATAATAGCCTCAACAGACTTCATCCTATACTGCAAAACCTGAATCTCTTCCAGCACTCACATGAGGCACTGATATGGAATAGCTTAAGTTTCTGGTAACATAAACAAACACAAAAACTCTGTTTACCTTAGCCAATAAGAGCAAATGTGGCTCCTTCTATTAGCATCTTCCTATAGACCACATGCAGCATTCTAATGAATTCCATCAATCAACAAACGAGTTTTAAGTGTTTCAAATGTCTAAGACTGTGAATCAGAGCACTTACTATTTTGAAGTTTCACAGTGATGCAAACAGTCTTCCCTTTGGAAGCATCCTTAAGCTTACTCATTTGCTGAGTACACTAATTATGTGATAAAGAATTTAACACACAAACACACAAGGTTATTGAACACTAACATGCAAGTTTCCTTCTGCAATGGCATGGGTAATAAGTTATATTTCAAGCTTTGAATTTGGAGACCCTCTACCAGATTTGGCAGCAGTAGCAGAATTTTGAGATGAGGGAAGATCCTAAAACCCTTTAAATATCCCTTCACTCCTGATTGAAAAAGTAAGCTCACAACAAGAAGACAAAACAATTCATCTGATGAAGTTTAAAATGCACACTGCTGAGACAAGCGACACAATAATCTATTCTTTAGCGGCCAAGTATGAACACTATCCTCAAAGCACAAAACTATATAGCATGTCACATTTTATGCACATTTCAGTAATGCAAATTTTACAGGTAAGAAATCTAATCTCACTTTATCAGCAGAATCTGAGTGAATTTCAACTTAAAAAATTCATCAAGAAGAGCCTATTTTCAGAATTGGCGGGTTAAGTGACTATAAACTATTGTCGTATGTCAGGGCCACATAAACTGGGAAACCTGTCGCCTTTGCCAGGATTAAACCTGAGTTTTCATTCTGTAAGCTCTTCAGAAACACATCTTTTGCATGAGGTGTATTTGTCCTGTGTTCATATGCAGAAGGGATGGAGAACAGGAGAGGGAGTCAGAGGGGGACCAAAAATGGCGCCCTGTGATTTAGAATGAGTGGGGGAAAGGAGACAGGAGAAGGAAGTGCATATGGCTAGAAACAAATTTTGTTAATACATTCATCTTGCTATTTTTCTCCCCTCAATGCTTGAAAAATGCAACTTAAAAATACATAAATCTTTATGTCATCGGCCTTGAATAATGACAACAGTGATATCTGGAGATAATTCAATGCAATCCTGAGAAACAGGGATCTCTCTCTCTCTCTCTCTCTCTCTCTCTCTCTCTCTCTCTCTCTCTCTCTCTCCTACTGGATGAGATATTGAATGCTTATTTATGCTTTTAATAACATAATCTCATTATATTTGAAATACTTTAGCCCACTGTTTAAGCAACACTTGAATTCTTAACAGGATTTTTTGGTTGAAATTGTTGGTACTTCCCTTAAGTGAAAGAAGAACTTTGCCATACCTGTGGCTCACAGTCTTGGAGCCTGAAATAGAGTTCCAGGCAATATCTACACTGCAGACATTTGTTTGGGGAATACTTGCTAATAAAATGTTTAAGATCTTGATTCTTCAAGAAAACCATGTACAAGAATCGATAAATGGCAAAACCATCTCCAAAGAAGTACCACAAAACACTCCAGTACTAAATTTAATGCATAAAGAACAGTTAAATTTGATACCCACAATGCCATTCAACCTTTCTGGATGGATCAGCATGTACATGAAAAGATGTTCTACGGGTCCATTTGCATACAAATCCCCAACCATGCAGTAAGGGTCAGACATTACATTACATTCCTCATAAATCTGTTCCATTAATATAGATGGACAAGAATATATTGGTTAGCATGAGCTAACTTAGAATTAAATACAATATGGTGCATCAAGACCAGGTCTCAAATTGAGAATGAATTAAGATAACAGATTATATATGGCTCCTCACTATACTGAACACAGTACCCATTACTTGGTATCATCTCCATATGGATTTCTGACACTTATTATCTTACAACAAAGGGTTTTTAAAAGGCTTATAATTTCATGGTAAATAAAATCAAGACATGTTTGTAAAAGTAACTCTTTGAAAGTGACTTATCATGATAAAAAAAATGTAAAAATGTTTTCTAAAATAAAAGCATCTTGCTTTATCTGGAAAAGTCTTTATTGCTGAATTTGTACTCTCTAACATAAAGATTATTTTAGAAAAAATCAGTAATAAAATTATTTATTTATGAGCAATTTTAGACATTGAGAAAACTTAAGTGAAAAGATCTCAGGAAAAACTGTTTTCCTATAAATTATGATAAAACTAACAAGACACAAAAAGAAGAGTATATATGAAAATTTCTTCACATCTCAAATTCTCTATATTGTCTAAAGGCATGGACATTTTAGTGTCCAATTAAAGGCAACTGCCAATTCAACTGATGTGAATTAGAAATTACCTGTTTTCAAATGGAAAACAGAATCACTATTTCCTTATATCCCATCTTTATTCAAAAAACTGAAATGAAAGGGTTTGCTGTAAAGTGAAAAATAAAATCATCCAAGACATATTCATATTGCTTTAAATATTTGATAACTGCAAAGACACAGGCTGATTGTTCAGGACACAATTAGCAACCGCTTATATATCCAATCTTAAAGCAATTTTTTAAAACTAATTCAACTCTGCCTCCTACTTCTTCATTAATTACTAGCTAAGGGACTTGCGAGTGCCCTAATGAATTTTACATTAGGTTCTGCGATATGAACAGTATATATTATCACAGCACCTAGTAAATGCAAAAACTGGCTTTTTCAACTTGCATTTTGAACAGTTATACAGATTCTGGCTGGATTTCACCACATTTGGTACCTGAGCCAAGAACATTTTTTTATGAAAATCAAGTTGCTATAGTCACATTTCCCAGGTCATAATAAATCTTACTATTTTCACATCCTCAATCTGTCCTAGTTCTCAAAGTTCTTTTTTTTTCTCCTATGGTTCAAAGAGAGCAGAAATAATCTCACCTACAGTGATTTCTAAATTTTCATTTAATAAGAGTTTAAATATTGCTGCTATACATGCTTTCCATAGATGTCTTAGTATACATACCAGCTAGTCATTAAATGGCCACTGTATTTTGGATTCAGTACTTATGACTTACAACTTCACAACCACTTACCAATTGCCTAAAATTGTTTGAATTCAAAGGTTTAGAAAACTAGAATAATACTGAGCAAAAAAAAAAAAAAAAAAGGCAGAGTATTGGATCTCAGTCCAGCAAGACACAGGTAAAAACTTAAAATTGCTTATCAGAGAAGAAAATACATATTCCTCTGGAAAGCTCAAGAAAAGCTTTCTTTTATGAGATAGTTGTCTAATTTCATAGCAAGATAAAAGATCACAAATCAAGCATTGTCCAAGTAGACAAGATATCACAAGTAGCTCACCATCCTAAATTGAATATTTAGAGCAAATACGGTAATGATTGATAACATTGTTAGGATAAAGCAACAGTCCCATATTGCTGGACTAAGTATTTTAATAAAAGTGTAAAACTGGGTAGAAGCTATAACAGAGCTCCAAGTTTACAAAAGCCACTTACAGACTCTCAATGATTATCCTTTTTCATTGTTTGTTTATATCAACTTTTTACTCCAAACTATTAATTATCTTAGGATTCCTGAAAGATTCAAAATCACTACCATCACACTGCTTAAAAATAGCACCTGATAATCTTATTAACGTATATGAATATTTAATCATGTGCACAGAAATCATTTGATCTTTATAGCTATTCACTCAAAACTGTTTTTCCTTATCAGGTTGTAAACATAATCAGATAAGAAGTTCTGTCATTAATCATAAAAATATTAACTTCCTAGAGAAAAGCTCACATGTCTCTCTCAACCTTTTGAGTGTACAGGTTTCCTTACTAACTCTTCTTTTGGTTATTGAGATTAAAGAAGATAAATAAAGGTTGGAAAAATAGAGCTAAAGACAGTTCTTCAAAGCCAGGATCAAAGTGTAATATTATTTTAGCCTAGCTTAGCCTCTCCGAAGTTTGATGGTCCATTTAAAATAGCTGTTATCAGAGTCAAATAGTTTTGGAGCCACCTGTCCTGTCTTAATGATGGCATTGCTCAGGCATTTTCATGGGCAGCCAAATGCTGACGGAGATTCATCATTTTGGAACATTTTAAAAACATTTACTTGCTCTCAACACTTCAATTTAAATGGAATTCCGATTTCAATCTTGCAAATGTTTAAACATTGAAACCCACAGCAATGAAACAAATATCCAAGATCTCATGGCTATTTGACTCTTCAGCTGTCTTCACATTTTACGGAATTCAGAAATCCAAAGAAAAAGGAATGTCCTTAACACTTTCATTGTCAAAGTTCAATGATCAAATGCTGGAAATAATCTAGGGCTTAAAAAGATCAAAGAGTTTAGAGAATGTTTAAATACCTGCAGGGAGAACAGTGATGTGTTTTTCTAGCAAACTGCAGGGAGCAGCAGAGAGGGGAGACCCCTCACACAATAATGCACTTAAAAAATAACCTTTCTACTCTGCAGACACGACTACATTGAAGCACATTTAAACAACAGTATCAAGAAGGCAGAAAAGATACACCCAGAAAATCCAGTTCTACCCCACACCAGAGCTGCACTGCACACATTTCAAAAAACGTGATTCTCAGCAAACACTCCCCATGGGATTGGACTGACAACATGAAAAATAAACACAACACAGAAATTAGTGAGCCTTTCCTGCCATCCAACTTCATTACCATGCTCTAGCAGCCTCAATTAAAAAAAAAAATCATTACCTGTATGAAGAGAACCTGTTAATAGTCTGAGAAGGTACTGGGCAAATTTCAATATTTCACGTTTACACCGTTTTCTACAGCCACTCATCTTAAGCAACAAGGTATTCTTCTGAAGAGAGCCAGAAGTCTTTGCCAAAAAAAAGCACGACAGCCTCTGAGGGGAAACTTCTGTCTCAGTTTATGGCACAGGCTGCTTTACAACTCCTGTGGAATTAGCTGGAAGTGCCTCAATCAGAAGTCCCTTTCCAAGCTAGAGGGGCCGCCCAGAGAACACTCCCGGGGTGGTGAGCAAGGGCTGCTGCTCCGTGTGGCCACCAAGTTCGTCTGTGGCAAGAGCTAGGCTGCGGGCTCGCAGGAGTAAGCGCCGGGCTGGCTCTGCATCCCTCTCCTAAGGGAGCGACTCGCAGACCAGCCCCGGCGGGAGGCGGGGCCTGCGCTGCCAGCTCATCAATGAATCAGCAGGGAAGCAGGTGAGGGCACAGCTGACAGGTCCCCGGGGGTGCCAATGCAAGGAACATGCTGCAGGATGCAGCCTGCTGGAGGCGGGGATCGCAGGGTCCCAGACTGTCTCCGAAGTGATTCCCCCAAAAGGGGAAGTGGGAAAGCATGCGGCTCAAGGTCAGACATCAGACAATCCCTGATCCGGGTCCACCGGATTCTCAAAGCCTAAACAAGTGACAAAGGTGCCTCACAGGCTGACCCTGATGCTGAACACAGAGCGGAAGATTTACCACCGGAGGGAGACAGCGCTGCCCGGGCACAGATAAATGGACCCCACTGCATGGGCACAGAGGAGGAAAATGAGCTGTGTGCTCTGCTCCGTCCTGGCTCCGGGATTTGGAGATGAGGGCAAAGCACTGCCTCCCTTTGAAACACAATAACCTGGAAACATCAGCCCTGAAGTCCCAACACTTTGCCTTCAGGCAACAAGGCTCCCAAACGAATTCTCTGCATTATCCTAAGAGAAAGAACTGCTTCAGCTTCTTGGTATTTCTTTTTTTGCTGGTTTGTTTTGTTTTTCCTTTGATTATTATTTAGTTATTTATTGCTCTGAGTTAACACTAGTTACCAACATCGTCTGTGATTTCAGGGAACAGGTTCACACCTCCACAGACAGATGTTACCCCACACCACACCCACCACGAAAGCCCCCATAAAAGGCAAAGCAACTTGCTAGCTCCCTACAGATTGATTTATTTTAAGTTAATAGTGAGAACAATTGCGAGTTTGCAATCTTCACAAAGTACTTTTCTACTTTCCTCGGTGTTACAGAGGTAGGCAGTTGCTAGGAAAGCCAGAAAGCTACAAGCTTGCTTCTCTGAAGGAGCAGAGGTTTTTCAATTATTCTGAAGTGCTTTGGGCAGCTTTAAGGAATTATCTACACTCTAACTTATACTCCCTGGGTTTTGATATGCTTGTTTTTGTTTTGTATAAATATGAATATTATCTCTCTGAGAGTTAGTGAGATTTAGTACCTGTGGAATGTGCCTCTTCCATATTCTAATTACCTATACAATTCTTTTTTTAAGATTTTTCTCTGATAATTGTTGCAGCAGTTCTAGTTGAAACTAATATTTCCCAATATCTGTTCAAATTATGTTCTTTTCCAATAATGTAAGAAGCACTCCTGGGGGAGAGATGTAATCAGATTTGGCAGTAACTCACTCCTCCTGTAGCTCTTTCACTGTCTTACAGTACTCAGTGGTATCATCTTTTGAATGGGATAAGGAAGCATGCTTTCTAGGAATATTGGGAACTGTTGATGAAAGTGTCCCAGATAAAAATAGGTTCATAGACAAAGGCTAGTCACATGCTTTTTGAAGATTTTTTCCCCTTCCCATTTGCCATGAGTGGTTGGTACCCCTTAAAGAAGGCACTAGAAATAATTAGATGGACTAATTATTTGAAAGCATCACATTCTCTTCCATGAAATGGATAGGATATTTTCATTTATTTGTTGAAGAATGAAATCAGATAAGGTATAGATGGCATATGCACAGCACTTGTATATATTTATGTAGACCTTCTGCACTGAGCACCTGCTGTTGTTATAAGTGCTAGAGATACAGCAGAAACAGAGAAAGGTCATCCCTGTGCTTAGAAAAGAACATATTAACAAAGAGTAGATAAGAAAGTATCAACACTGAATAGGTGTTATGGAGGCAATGAAATCGGGTTAATGCAACACAAGATGAGTTGGTTGAGTGTCAGATAAGGTATTTCTAAGAACTAAGATAGGTAAACTGGGATACAAATTACAACAGAATCAAACATCCACCATGAGCTATTCAGGGAAAATAGTTTATGAAGTAGGGGTAAGTTTGTGCAAAGACTCCACACTAGAACTGAGTCTTTCATTCTCAAGAAAAGTGGAAGCTGAAGCAGACTGAGCCAAGTGAAACTTACACATGATTCTGTGAAGCAAGAAATACCCATCTTATAGAGCTTTGTAGCAAAGGCAGGGATTTGGATTTTAAATTTGATTGTCCTAGAAAAGCACTCTAGGGAATAGGGGGACTACATAATCTACCTGCTACAAAATGAACGAATGGTAGGGGATAAAGAAGAAGGAGCATTTATGAGGAAGTACCACAGTGGTTGAGTGAGAAAAGATGGTGGCATTACCTGGAGTGGAAATGAGAGCTGGTTGATTTCTGAACATACTTTCAAACAGAATTAGTAGAAGTAAAGATGAGGGAAAATGAAGGATTACTTAGCTTAGGGCTTGAACACTAGATGGACAATTTTAATGATGATGGAACAGAACACTGGGTAGGCTACAGGGTTAAAAAAGTCAAAAGCTATATCGACGTATAAGAATTTAGTTATCTATAATGTACTTAAGAATTTAGTTATCGGGCCTCCCTGGTGGCTCAGCAGTTAAGCGCTGCGCTGTGGAGCTGTTGGCAGCAGCGACGCGAGATTCCCACATGGCGTGGCAGACCTCTCCTGCCTTACCCGCTGCTCCCTTCAGCAGTGTATTTCCATCAATCTGCCAGTTCTGCTCCCCACTCTGTCTCTGGTGAACCCTCTCACCGCCCCACACCTCTGGCCTGTATCCCAGCTTGTATGCATAAATAAACAAATGTTTAAAAAAAAAAGAATTTAGTTATCTACAAGGCATTCAAAATTTAAGATTTAAAAAAAAGTTAGCCCACTGATTTAAAAATACCTTTTAAATGGAGTATTGAAAAGGAAAGACAGCATCGATGAAATAGACAAACATGAAACAGACAATTTGAACAACAGTATAACAGTATAACAATTTGAACAACAGTATAACAACAGTATAACAATTTAAGTCATTTAAATTTAAAATAAAACACTCAAGAAAGAACTCTTCAGACCAATGTGTTTCACTGGGCAATTCTAGCAAATGTGAAATGAATTAACAACTCTTTGCTAACTTTTCCGTAAAATAGAAAGGAGGTAATACTTCCTAATTCACTTTATGAATCTATAGTTACCCTGATATCAAAACCTGACAAAGGCAATACAGAGTTCAGTGGGACAGAATAAAAATCATGGAAGTAGATACACACAATTATGCATGGTTGATTTTTTAAAAATATGCTAACATAATTCAATAGAGGAAAGATGATCTCTCAACAAGTATTGCTAGAGCAACTGTACACCTGGAAGCCCACATTAAACTTTGACCAAGAGTGCAAAATGAGTGTAACTTACACGTAAAATTATAAAAAAAAGTTTAAGAAAAATAGGAAAATATTCAGGATATTGGGGTAGGGAAAGGGTTCTTAGACATGACTTAAAAATGCATGATTCATTAAAAGAGAAATTGATAAGTTATATACCATCAATTTCAAAATTCTCATTCACCAAAGAGCCTGTTAGGGAATGAAAACACCAACTACAGCACAGGAGAAAATGTTTTCAAAGAACATAGCTGAAAAAGGACTAGTGTCCAGAATATATGAGAATTTTCAAAACTTAAGAGTGAATAGCACACAATACAACTAAACATGAAAATAAAAGGCATGAAGCGATATCACACTGAAAAAGACATATAGGTGACAAATTAGCAAATAAAAAATATCCAATATGATTTATCATTATTAAAATACAAAATAAAAGTATAATGAAACATCATCACATATTTATCAGAAAGTTTAAAATGGAAAAAGTGATAAGACCAAAGGCTGGTGAGGATGTAGACACTGAAAGCTGCATATATTGCTTGTGGAAATAAAAATAGGTATAACCACTTGGGTAAAACAGTCTTGTACTTTTATTAAATTCTAAGCATACATCATCCATATAGCCAAACAGTTGCATCCCTGGGAATTTATCCCAGAAAATAAAAACATATGTTCAGGGGGAAAAAAAAACTTTTATAGGAATGCTTATAACATTTATGTTTTTAATGAGCAAAACTAGAAACAACCAGTACGTCCTTTAGGGGGTAAGCCATGCTATAACTATATCATGGAATACTACGCAATTATAAAGAAGGATGAACTATGGATATAACAACTTGGATGAATCTCAAGGAAATTACATTGAGTGAAAAGAAAATCTCAAAAAGTTACATATACCACGATTCCAATTATATAACACTGCAAAATGACAAAACTATAAATATAGAGGAAGGACAGATTGATGGATGCTGAAAGGACAGGGAGCAAACACAACTAAATGCAGCTGTGAAAGTACAATGATTGATAGATCTGTACGGTGATGGAAATGCTCTGTATCCTGGCTGTATCTATGCCAACGTCCTAATTGTGAAAATCTTCATACTTTCACAAGATATTACCATTGGGGTGAAACTAGATACTTTCATCAGTTGATATCTCATAACTCATGTGAATCTACAATTATTTCTACATAACAAGCTACTTAAATAAAATGAAAAAAATTACCTTTTTAGCACCTATTACATGCCAAAGTTTTAAATTCTAAATATGTGTAAGTGAACCAAAGAGACAAAACCAGTGATTGATGGAGCTAATCAAGAGAAGGAAAGACACAAAGGGATGGGACAAGGAATTGAATGGAGGAAGGACACTTTGGTGCAAGTACAATTAAATGATCACGAAAGTGATCATTGAGGTGACATTGGAGGAGAACTTCAAGGAAGAGCAGAAATTAGACGTGGAAACATAGCATATACAGATGGCAAGTTTCTCTGTCTATGCATCTTTCTATAGTTTCTGGACGGTCAGTTACTACAAATCATTCTGTCAGAGAACTTTCTAGAAATCAGCCTTCAGTAAAGACGGATTCTGTCAGATATAAAAGCCCAGACTCCCAATATTACCAGTCTTCTTTCTAGAGAAAGCAATTACAAATTACTAATTTTGACAGAGAACCTATTGCTTATATTTATTGTTGAGGAGTGTGTAGGGCAAACACTGCTGTTTAATGGTATTCTCTGGAAAACATAAACATCATTAAGAAAAATATAAAAGTCATTAAGAATTAAAGAAAGAAAAATGTCCTTTTGATGATTAGTTAACTTGATTCATATAACCATTAATTTCAAAATATCAATAATATTGATTGTATGCTCAAAAAATAATAATAGAGGTCCTTAATGTTTCAGGAATGTTAGAGCAAAGCTTCTGTCATGGCCAGTGAAATGTGGGAGAACTTTACAATCACTCTCCAAGCACTTCCGGATTGAACAAAATAGCAACTTTAGCACATGTGACAGACATTATTAAAGTTTTTTGTAGTAAGAGTACAGATAATTTAATTTAAAGGCAAGCTGGAATAACATGTAGTAAGGACCAGAGAGCCTAGGTTGAGGGGTGACTCCAGACCAACCTCAGGCCTTGTTAAGTAAGTTCCAGAGGAAGGACAGTACAGGCTCATTGAGAGATGGATTTCTCCTAACTGCATTTTGGAAGATTTTATTTTTCTGGCCAACTCTTTTTTAAGAAGTCCAATTCCAAGAAAAATAAATCTTAAATACACTTGGACACCCTCACCGCAATTTAGGCTGGACAAATAAACACAAATGACTGATTAAAGACAGAAGGTTGGCTTCTCTTCAAGGAAGCATGGATCAGTGACTCCTGATAAGACTTGCCACAATGGAATTTTGCCCGAAACACTGTTCCTCTCAATAGATCTCAGTGTTTACTGTGTGTCTCAGTTGGAACAGACATTGTGATGCTTTTCAAATTGTCACAAGTTGCAAAATTAAACATGTGCAGCTTAAAAATAGCACACCATGGGGCAGCAGAGAAAAGCAGAGCAAAGCCTTACGGCAAAGTCAAAGGCTTTGAAAGTGGGTCTTGGTAAAATATCAGTCTAAGTAGTGTCCATTGCAGAGGAATAGCCCCATGCTTGTCCATTTCTACTCCAGAAATGGTTCTATTCCCCTCTTTCAGTGATAAAGGTCATGCCAACAAAAAAGTAACTTTTGCATCAACATCAGTAAACAACTTTGTGAATAAAAAGCAAGCCAAAATCAAATCTACTGGGAGAAGTCTCTCTGAGTGAGTCTCTCTACAGCAACCAAAAAAAAAAAAAAAAAAGTATTCTAGGTCATGGTGACACAATGCAATTATATAGGCCTTCTACCTTAACTTTAATTACACTGTAATATTAAAATGATTCATAGATATCAGAATTCTGTATCCAAACAGTATTAAAGAGGTGAGACAACATGGACAAATATTTACCTTCACATAGATTCATAGAAGTATCTATTTAATACAAATGATGAAGGTTAAAAATATCCTAGATGGCTGGAGAAGTTATTTTTCCCCCCTAAAGATAAAGTTCTGGCTATCTTTTATGACATGTGGTATGAACTATAGTTTTCCATACCTGAGTGTTCAGAGATATGCAAAAAATGTTTGTGACTTAAGTGTCTGTTTTAGGAAACCATTTTATGAGAAGAAGCTGAAGGTCCTTCAAAGGAGCTCCCCAACCCAAAACGCTAGCTAGTGGCCCTATTCACAGTCTGAGTCCTGGGAACAGGTGCATTTCGCTGATGGGAAGTCAGGGGCAGATGCCCGTGCTATCCTTAAAAGAAGACAAAAGCCCATCGAAGCCCTGGCAAGCAGCCCTGGCAAGCTGAGATTATGGGCGTGGGGCCTGGTTTCCAAGTGTACGCCCAGAACTCCCAGTGCTGTCCTTGAGATGCTGCAGACTCCAGCTGCCATTTTCTCATAGATCTCCTCCTTGAGTATTACCAAAGAGGGGGTCTGATATGTCCGGAAGTTTTCCTGAAGAAGCTTACATTGGCTTATTTTTCTTCGTGAAAGAGTTCCTCCCCATATTCTGGGAGCCATATGTCAAATTAGAAACTGGGGTTCTAATTTAGCACTGAAATCGATGTGCTAATATCAAGTGTGTGATAAAATATCAAGTCATGTAACTTTACATACTCATTTTACTCAGCTACTAAACAACTTTTCAATCTTTTGCATGGAAAAAAATCACACATGAGATCTAAAAAAAATGGGATATTACAGCAATACCCTACAATTACATAGAATTTTTTAATATTCCCATACAAATAATTTTTTCTTTCTTTATTGAGACTCCTGAAGCTTATTCACTTTAATTTTATCTACACTCCTACCCAGTCTTTCTCAAAGTTTGGTCTTTGGCCTATTTGTATCAAAACTACTGAAACACCCATTGAAATGCACATTTCTTGAGTCCCATCTTCAACATACAGAAACAGAATCACTAAGTAAGGGGCAAGGAAACTTACTATCTCCTGAGTTCTCAAAAAGACAGGATCTTGGTAATCAAAGCGACCTGAGTCATCTTGGAATGAAAAATCAAAGAAAGGCCAAATTGCAATTTGAAGATGATGCAAAATTATGGTACTCTAGCAATAATCCACCTGACATATCAGTCTCAAGCCACCTGCAATCATTAGAACACTGGGATACAGTCTTAGAGATAAACCCCAACCTTCCATTTCAAAATAAATCACAAGCGAGTCAAGGAAGCTGCACTTTCAGTTATATCAAAGGCACTCAATGGGCAGGTTTAGAACAATCAGGTCGCTCATTTGGCTTCAGCGAAAGTGATTCAGTAACAGCAAGTAGTCCTGCCATATCCATTCAAATCTCACGGACACACACAGACTTGGCAACACAGCCATCCTACATTTTATTAGCAGGGCCAATGAATGTAAAAACAGTCAGGCCATCTACTTAATTTTAACTTCGAACTCCAAACTGCTAATTCTCTTACCTCATTTTATTCCATATTTTGAAGACAAGTTTTTCTTTTTTCACTTATCATGTGACATATACAGTTTGGGTAATATGAGGAAATGAAGGCCACTGAATGCTCTCTTGTGCTTTGTTTTGTAAGGGAGAGGCACAGAACTTTCTGTCTCATTCTCTTGAGAGTTAAGATCTCTGAAAGACAAAACTGAGTCTGAGGTAACTAAGTGACGGGCAGCATATAATAAAAAAGAATAAAAGAGAAGCAATGAATGTGTTAACCTTCCTCCCTCCCACCTGACATATTGTATATAATGTGTTGATTCAGGAAATTTTTATTGAGTTCCTGTTACTTACCAGGCAAAGGTCAGGAATTAAGTTTAGATGATATTAAGGTACAGACTGAGCATCAGGAGATGCTGTTTTAGCATTCAGCAAGAAGGTCAAGGTTGAAGGGCACATGTAGAAGCCATCCACGGAGAAGTGACAGTTGAAGCTGAACATGGGTGAAAACCCTGAAGAAGACGGAGGTGACCTACAAGCTGTTACACTGTCTCAGTTTTAAATGACTTGGCTCTATTTTCACTTCAAGATCAAACTGCCTTGCACTATTTATCACACAAAAAAGATGCTTTTTAAAAGAAAAGCTACAGACCTTGTGAAAATCAAAGAACTGAAAATAAGCAAATAAACTCCAAAAGAAGTAACCATGATAGTAAACCTGAAATATTCTTAATTTGTTCAACAAAAAAGGATTTTTTCACTGTGTAAATAGCTGTAAGTATTAGATGCAATGGCATTAGATAATCACTAAAGCATATTTATTCAGTGATATAGATCAAGTTATGATTCCCTTTAGCGTGAATAATCCCTTTTGCAAAGCCCTTGCTAAAGTTTCCATTGATGATTTGGTGACCGTACAAACGCCATGGGCCAAATGCCAAAAATAGATGTTCTAACCCTGCAGGTGAGAATCACCTCCACCCGATGTGATCACTAGCAGGGGCAACTTCCAGATTAAGTGGCACAGGGCAGCACATATTTGCGTGCCATTCAGGAAAATGAAACAATGTAACAATAACAAAACACAACTGCCATTCTCCCCCAAACGATCCATGCTTGTTTTCACTCACATAAAGCGAAAATTAGATTATGCTGAAAATAAAGACTTCGTTGAGACTTTGCCTCATGCTTCTCAATTCAATTTTGATGAGCTAAAGGAGAAGAATGCCTCTGTGCCTTCTGATGTCCTTGAGGGTGCCCTAAGGATTCATTTCCAAACAGCAATCTGAGGCCGGCACACTGCACACGCTCCCTGGGAGCTTCTGTCTTACCCCCTCATCAGAGCAGCCTGATTAAATATTCAGGATCCTGCCTTGGTGGTGCAGAGCAAAGTTAGACAGGGCTGTGACCTTCTCCAGGAAAATCAGTGAGGGAACAAATGTGTGACAAGGGGGGACACAGACTATGCTGCAACCCACAACCACCAGTGCACTTTCCACGTTACATCTCTCCAGCGTGATAATGCGCTTTGAAACTCGCAGGCATGCTGCAAATTCAGACCCATCTACAGCTGACGCTAAGTTCCAGATGACCATGTTGCCAGTGTGTCGGGGGGGCAAAGAGCCCTGGATGGAGAGGCAGCCTTGCCCTCTGGCTCCCTTAGGGACCAAAGGTGTGTGAACTGCCCCAGGACTCGATTTTCCAATCTGTAAAATGAGGACATTGGATTAAGCAATTCATGCTTTCTTTTTGCAACTCAAACAAATTAATGTTGATTCAAGAGGCCCTGGACGTATTTGTTGAAATGACCACATAATCATCCATAGTGTGGATGGACTTCATTTATCCACCCATCCACCTACGGATAGTATTCAGGATAGTTCCAGCTGCCCTGCTCCCATAAACAACGCCACAATGAATAGTCCGTCCACACATTCTGGTGAGATGGGACTCTGATTTCTACAGGTCTGTGTCACTTACTTAGAGGTGTGCTCACTACATATTATTAAGTGAGAAAGCATTTTAAAATGACACACATATGTTTCTGTGAAATAAAACATTTCCTGTATATACACATATCATTTCCAAAAAAGTGGGAACCCGCCTCATTGTAAGGAAAGAACAGATGATTTGAGAAAAAGGTGGCAGATGTCAAACCATAATGCTATATGGCCAAGACCTATATCATACTATCCACAATTAGTACTTCAATAAAAACATTAAGAGACTGCACCAAAATTGAATCTTTGATGTTGTAACACTAAAAACATAAAATTATAAAATTTATGAAAATATGAAAAGTATGTATCTAAGAGAAAAATACAAAAAAGTAAAGAAAGCTTTAATTTCATTAAGTGATGGGAAATGTAGGGTTTTTTTTACTCAAATTGCTTCTGCTACTTTCATATTGTTTTTGGAGAAAAGGAATATATAGACAAAGGGGAACATATGGGTCAGTAATATGAATTCCTTTGGAGGATCTACCTCTATAAAAAGTCAGTGACGTCTAGTTCCCGAACATTCTCTATGCCCAGACACTATGGTGAAAATGTTACAGAGTTATCTAATCTTTATAAGAACCTTTTAAGGCAGGTCTTCTTTACCCCTGGGAAGGATGGGAAAACCTATACTAACAAAGGTGAAATAACTCTCCTAAGTTTGTTGAGGTGTTAAGGATCACATATTAAATCTAAGTTTGATTTATTCCTCAGGTTTCTAGATTAAAAAATGTTGATGACATACATGATTTACCCCAATCTATCTAGTATAAAATGATTTTCATGCAGTATATTATTCTTGAGGTGATTAAACCTTTGAAAATTTTGTTAAAATTCTTAACTGGGGCCTCCCTGGTGGTGCAGCGGTTGAGTGCTGCGCTATGGAGCTGTCGGCAGCAGCGATGCGAGTTCGACGCCTGGCCGGGGAGAATTCCACATGGTGTGGCAGACCTCTCCTGCCTCGCCCGCTGCTCCCCTCAGCAGTGTATTTCTGATCTGCCTGTTCTGCTCCCCACTCTGTATCTGGTGAACCTTCTCACCGCCCCATGACTCTGGCTTATACCCCAGCTTGTATGTATAAATAAGTAAATCTTTAAAAAAAAATTTTAACTGGCTCTTAACATGAATGGATTGCAGTCAATAATGACTATGGTTTCAATAGTTTCTGGTGACAATTTCTCACTCATAGAGATGGGTGGTCTCCTCAACCCTTCCTAGGCATACTGACCTTTACAATCTCCCTGGCACTTACCTGCCCCCTCCCCAGCCTTCTGTTCTTTGTGAGAAGCCCTTAGCAGTGAGCCCTTCTTTATACTGGGTTATCCAGGCCATAGGTGGAGATCGTGGGCAGGGAATTACGGCACAGGGAAGGGGAAAGTGAAGCAAGGACAAATTAAGGAGTCATCCCCTGGGATAGAGAAGAGAGTGGAGGAGATCAGAAGGGAAGGGACAAGGAGTGTTTGGGGGGAAAGAAAAGAAAGCAGGAAAGGGAATAAGGAATAGGAGAGAGGAGGGGAATGCGAGAGGAAGGGAAACAGATCATGATTTGGTTGCTTCTGGCACACTAATTTGCAGGATTCTGAGAGACAGTGCCCCCAAATCCCCCAAGTTCCTTTCCCATTCTCAGGGCATTTTCTCTGAGATAAAGGAGAAGTAGTGAGGGCATTCTGACCTACAGCATTTACTTGTTAACTTATTTTGTTTTTTATAATTTTGATTGCCATAACATTGCATTATTAACATAGAAAGTTTCGAGTGTGCTTCATTATAAATTGACATCTATATACAGTACATTAATTTCACCACCAAAAGTCTAATTAAAATCACCTATGATTGATAATTCAAAATTGCCTATGGAAGATACAGTGATTTTTCACAATCTGACCCGTCTAACACATTTTAGTTTATAGCACCATGTGTATGCTGCTTTATCTGTTGCCAAACTATATTTTAGGAGAATGGATAAGAGGAGAGCATTCTTCTTAGTGAACTGGAACGAAATCATTTCTATTCCATTTTTGCTCTTTTGTCTTGACACGACTTGAGATGGTGTATCTTTGCCATCTCTGGCAAAGATAAATTATTTTCAATTCAGTTTAATAAATGTGAATTGGTGTCTTATAGCTTTCCTTATATTAAGCCCAAGAAGTAGAAGAAGAATGTCAGCTCTCAAATTTGTATAGGACTACAAATGCCAGGGGTGCGGTGCATCAGTCAAAGAAGGAGTGTTTGGGGGGAAAAACTAACTAGAAAATTACTTCATAAACATTTGCTTTCCTCTTGAAAAGATCTACCGTTTACATGAGATGGTTTTCGTTTTTTCCTGGTACCATAATTGCAAAATATTACACTTGACTACTACATTATTCATTCATTCATTCAAACATTTATTAAGGAAGGAAATGTAAAATCAGGTTACTTTGATACAACATAGCTGATTTATTTTAGTTCTGCATTAAAGTACCAACACGTGGGACCTCCGTAACTGGAGGGCATTAGTGTGAAACACTTACTCATCCAGCCATGTGAAAGGTTCTTCTGTAATAATCTGAGCTTTCTGAAAAGGAACTAAAGTTGAGACTAAGTCAAATCATTCCACGTCAGCTCTGTCATTCATTGAGATCCTAACCTTATTTAATAACAATAATAATTCAGTCATATATGGAGGCAACAGAAAGATCCTGAACTTCTAATAAGAGACAGAAACTACCGGTTCCTTGAAGTCCTATAAGGAGTCATATTGGATAGAGAGTCAATTACACATCACATCTGCCACTTCCCAGATTAATCCATTTAAATTCCCTCATATCTAACTCTGGTCCTGATTCATCCATGCAATCCTAAAATGGCTTTGTTGATGGGAACGAAGGGTCCACAGTGAGACATTTCTGCAGCTCAGCTATTACAGTCATTTGTCTCTCTGCTAAGAACTATATGCATTACTTAAGATACTGTGTGTAAATATACATATTTTTGTATATGAAAATACCATTTTTGTATTTAAATACACACAGACACACACACACACACATCATTTTCTATTTGAAAAAGAAGGTAAGTTCAGTACAAAGAAAATTAGAAGAATCTTTTAAGAAGTCTCTTCTCTCCAAATCCACTAGAGGTGTTAAAGGAAGTTCCTGTACTAGGACAATCTGTCTACTGTCTTTCCAAAGGTAAAACTACCACACTGGAGTGAAATAGTTAATATCATCCTTTAGTTCCAAAACCATTAAGTTACAGACTTCAAGGGCTGTTTGCAAATCTCTTATGTCCCTAATTTTTCTAAGCCAGTGTTTCTTGATCTTGACATTATTTGTGGCCAAATAATTCTTTGCTATCGGGACTGCCCTGTTCATAGCGGGGTGCTTCATAGCACCTCTGTATCTACCAACCTAAAACTACCGACTAAATCTGAGGAATGCTTACCCAGTTGTGGCAATCAATAATGTCCCCAGAGATTTCTTAATATCTCCTAGGGAAAACACCATCCCTAGTTGAAAACCACTTATTTAAGACCATGAACTTGGTCTTGGAGAATTTTTTGTATTCCTGCTTTATGAAGCCCTAGTGACTCCAATTTTACATGTGATTTTGACAATATCAATTCACTTCATAGTAAATAAATAGCTCTCTAGAATCTAACATATTACAAATGGTAAATCAAATGCACTCATGTTTTAGTAAACCTGGAAAAGTGGAGTCTTGGTCTTTGCAAGAATTAGGCTGTGCCAGAACCAGCAGAATTCTTTCCACAACACAAAACCCACACTCAGCATTTGGCCAACTACCCTCACTCAGAAGCCTAACAGTGGGGCAAGCAGGCAACAGACAGCAGTCCTTAATTTCACTCACACTAGCTTGCTTAATTTACATAACTCAGTTGAACTTATTAGCATTCGCATGTATTGACTCATGCAACCTGATTCTGTGCCTCTTTTGTTTTCTGATTTCAAGGCACTTGGTCATTGCTCTCCTACATGGATTTCTTATTTCTATTTCTGGATCCTCTGTACTATAGTTACCACTGCAAGTTCAGCTTTACATTCTGAATCTAAGATTATTCATTTGCTCCTTTGTCTTATAAAGGATCACCAGCATTCCTGGGGATCAAGTCACTAGATGGCCTAGATGTGGCATTTTGTTTTTTGGTCCTAAATAAGCTCATATTGACATATTAGAGGAATAATAGATGGAAACTTACTAGTAAGGAAAAAAATGAAAAACTTTAAAAAACCAAACACATATTCTCAGAAATATGTCTGTAGACTTCACATGTTTTGAGAATATCACATTATCACTTAGACAATAAAAAATATCATTTTTAGTAGTAAATTTGACCTTCAATAAAGGAATTTGTATACTCTACTTGGAAAGAGAGAAAGTAGATACTATGTTTAGAAAGTTAGTACTAAGGTTAAGTAGAAGTTACAACATTCAAGGGATAAGCTTAGGTGGTCTGAGAAACACTTATTTCAAACACCACCTTGACCAAATAGAGTATTTACTCCCCAAAGTGTACTTACACCTATTAGGTTGAATCAAATGAGACTGATAGTTTTTACAGGTGAATGTTGACAATTACATATTTAACCCAAGTAATACTAAGAAGTTCCTACATACAAGAACTACTTAATACAAATCATTAGTGCCTCCTTCAAAAGCGAGCACATTTTAAACTTTATAATTTATTTCTATTTTGCTAATATTTGATGATTTTTTCTTCTTGTACAGATATCACGATATTACCTAAGCAAGAAACTTAACTCTAAATAATAAGCTAAAAGAGTATGAGCATCACTCTCTAAAACTATAGAATCACAGGATACGTATGAGAACTAAGTGACTATTTTAATGAGAATCCTATTTGCATGGACTCTTTCTGGATCTTCAAAGTTCTATTTTGCCCAAGTTAGCGCATTTTTATTTTAGATGTCAAAAACTGCAATTTGCAGATTTGACTTTCTAGAAGCATAATCCAAGACGTGCCTTGCATTTGTCAATTGCAAAATGACAGGCACCCTGCATCAAGAACCTGACTAACAAACAAGCCAAAGATGCCTATTGCTTGACAACACAACTCTAATGAGTGATCAATAAGGAAGCCATTTTTCCTGCAGTAACATCCCCATACTAGCTAATCATCAACGGAAACTAATGTTGGAAATTAAGTGCTATCCATTGTCTATATAGGACAGAAAGCCAGAGATGAGAAGGAAAGCAAGACAGGGAAACCTAATTATAGTAGGTAACCAGGAACTCCGAAATGAGCTCCATTTATCTCAGAAGAACATAAAGAACTGTAAGGGAGTCAATTTAAGTGTATCATCCGCCTGCTGCTGTTTCAGCTGCGGCTAACAGAAGCTCCACACAGAGCCTATGGCCAGAGAAGTACCATTATAGGTTCTCCTCTCAGGAACACTGGGTGATGGTGTTGAGGATGAAAGAAAATGTAAAAATACGGTATTTCATCTGGGCTGAGATTTTGTGTTACCAGCTCAATGGGACTGGGTAGAGCAAAAGTTCAGCAAATATTTCTTGAATAAATGAGAAATCCCAAACCTTCTAGAAATCTATGGCTCAATAGAGGCTCTGCTGAACCATGACCTCTCAATAGCAAGGGGAAGAGAAATAGTGGGAGGGCCAGTTACTGGATACCTTTTCTGCATTTGTTCTCACCCTTTTATCCACCAACTACTTCCATTTATCTTTCATGCACCAGTAACAGGCATTTGGCCAGGTATTTTCAATGTCTCATGAAGAAATTTCCATATGGGGGCCTTCATGGTAGCATAAGGGGTTAAAGCTCAGCATTATGAAGCTATCAGCAGTTACTGCAGCATTAGTTCCCTCCCCGGCCAGGGAGCTCACCCACATGGCACAGCAGACCTCTCCTGTCTCACCCACTACTCCCTTCAGCAGTGTATTTCAGTAGATCAGCCTGTTCTGCTCCCTACTCTGTCTCTGGTGAATCCTCTCACCACCTACACCCCAGCTCTTGCATGTATAAAATAACAAATCTTAAAAAAAAAAAAAGAAATTTCCATATAGTTGATGTTTCTTCCATTTCTCCATGTAGAATGTAAATAAATAAAAAATGACTAAGAGAACAAAAAAAAATTCAACCTTCCAAAGACAAATAAACCCTCCTAGTTGATAATGTCAAGAAAATTTAAGTTAGACCTTAGTAACTTGCTAGAAAGTTTCTTTCTTAGAGCTTTTGCTGGTTGTTTTAGTTTGGGGACTCTGTGATTGCCAAGCTGTTCTCACAAATTTCAATTACCAATCTTCACAGTAAAAGGGAGTGATTCAAAACCACTATGTAACTCCAAAGTCTTAATTCAAAGTTTAATCTTTTCAGTAAGATACTACAAAGTTTATGTACAAAATTTGTTAAATGAAAGCAGGATAGAGTAAATCTGGACCAACAGATTATGTATGATTATTTCTATATTTGGGGTACTCATTATTAATTTATATCCCTTATTAATTTGTCTTTTATCTATTATTTTTCAGTTTGTATGTTTCCAATCATAGTCAAAATGGAAAGAAATTCTAGAAAGAAATTCTAATTGATAAGAAATTAGGAAAGAAGCATTAGATTAGGAATCACCTTTAGTATTGTATTTTACAAAGTTTAATGTCTTTTATAATCAACATAGTCTCCATCTTTTAATTAGTTCATGAAAAATATGAGACTCAAGTTTTGAACCAAATAATTTCTGTTGTGCAATTGCATATCAGAGTTGAATTTCCTGATCAATTGACTAAAAATATTACATAAAATTTGCCTACTCTCTCATTATCAAACATTTCTTGGTTTTCATAATTATGGTGTTGAGTTCTAGCCTACATATAACACTCTAACACATCCAGAAATACATTACTGCCACACTGATAAAGCATGATTGCAAACTCAACAGTTATTCACAGTTCTTCTTCTATAACAATACACCAACATAAAGTCACTCTCGTGACCATGTTAATATCTTACAAATTATAAGACATATTCATAAGACATGACTTAGCATTTAGACAGCGCTTATCATTTCAGGTTCTCTAAACACTGCCTACGTGTTTTATTTATGCAAATACATGACTGGTGTAAAAAGAGATTTCTTCTTCCAAAGATATACTTTTTCTGAATTGCACTGAAAACTTAGAGTCCTTCACATTATAAACACTATATTTTAGTCAAATTATTATTTTGTTGAGCTCACTAGTCAGTCTTTCACAAGTAAAAACAAGCAGTTATCTTATAAAACACATTCATTTACTCAATGTACTATTAGATGCTGAAGAAAAGCATAAAAACAAATGCTAATCACCCCTGAATTTTTGGGTCTCACAGCCCAATAAAGGAGACACGAAAACAATCTGGTGTATCAGAGACCTATTATAGCCAAACTTTGGGCACATGAAGGGGGCAGAGAGGGAGAAGGGAAAATATGTTCAAGGATAGATATTACAAAAAAGTTGGCACTGAGTGCTCAGAAACAGTAGGTTTTTGCAAGTGGCTAGGAGACAAAGCAAGGAAGCCCCATGTTCTAAGCTGACAAATAGCGTCGCGTGAGTTACAATGAGAATTGAATGAGCCCGAAGAGGGAGACAATGTCATGACAAACTTTCCTGGTTTTAGTTAAAAATGCAGACTTAATTCCACATACCATTTGAACCAGCACCAGCATTTTTAATTGAGAACAGAGAAATCCCAAGCCAATTCAAATTACAGAAGCAAACGTGGCAAGGTCGCTGGTGGCTGCTATGCTGTTTCTCTGACTCCAGAGAACGGATGGACTTCTGCCCTCCCCATTCCCCATGCACCTGTTATAGCCCTGTGAGATCACACTAAGATGAGTTATTGATGCCATTTGACTGTTTCTGCTTCCTGTGCTAACATTCCCGTGCCACTCTAAGATTAAGCACAATTTTAATTATTCTGACTGTATGTGGCAGTGCATCTAATGTTCGAAAGAGCAGGCTGCAAAAAATTTGCCAGTGTTAGCAATGGGATAAGGGCAGCTGTTTCTTGGAACAAAAGACATAAATCCTACAAGAATTTAAATTACCCATTTTATCTATCCATCCATCTACCCATCCATCTGTCATCTATGTTTCTATCATCTACCTATTATCTATCGTTCATCTCCATCTTTCTATCCTCTGTATCAATCTATCATCAATCTGTTATCTATCACGTATGTATCTAACTAACCACCTACTTTCTCAGTTACCTATATGATTTTCACATTTAGTTAATATAATAAAAATAAACAATATGGAAGTAACTAAGGGGTCACTTGCTACCTTAGTTCCCAGTCCCATTTATTTTCCATAGGACGTGATTTAAAGTACATGGTGTAAGTTTTTCAAGTTTACAAGTCTGAAGTAGTAAAGTGGTTACTTTACTAAAACACAACAACCAACTAAAATGCTTAAACTGCTCCATGCTGTTAAAATTTGTCTCTTTCACAAATTTTAAAACTCTCCGCTGTATTTACAGGATCCAAATTAGGGAACTAGATCTTCTGAAGAAGTTTGTGCTAACAATCACTGCGGCTTCTCCTTTTCTCTCTGGTAATCTGAAATTTGGCAAGTTGTTAAATCAATATCTGGTTAAATCAAATGTTACACTTCAACCTGGTATGTTTATGCTTTATCTCTTGCCAGTAATTAAATGACCCTCCTGATAGAGCATACAGAAGAAATGTTAAAGTTGGGAAGTGGCTTGTTGGAAAAGTGTAGGAGATAAGGTTAAAAAAGCACAAAGGGCCTCCCTGGTGGCACAATGGGTTAAGTGCAGCACTATGAAGCTGTCCAGAGCCACTGCAGCACGAGTTCGATACCCGGCCAGGGAAATTCCCACACGGCACAGCAGACCTCTCCTGCCTTGCCCGCTGCTCCCCTCAGCAGTGTACTTCAGTCGATCTGCCTGTGCTGCTCCATACTGTGTCTCTGGTGAATCCTCTCACCAACCCACATCTCTGGCCTATGCCCCAGCTTGCATCCAAAAATAAATAAATCTTTTTTAAAAAGCACAAAGAACTTATATGGTTCAGGAGAGAATGTTTAGTTTCTACAGGAGTTCAGTCACACATGGTTAAAGAGTGTATACATGTAGGCTGTTGTCCACATGCACCGTCTTCCCTCCAAGATAAGTGCAAAATGTTCTATCTTTCTATCAGCTTTAATAGATTTCCAAGGAAATGATTTGGTTATAGTGTTTTTGACATAAAGGAGTTTGTGTTTATTTTTTAGGTTCTTTTCTCTATGAGAGTATTAAGGCCTCACTGGGTCATGAGCATTTTATGATCTTTAGGAAAAGAACCAGGGACACTGCTTAACACATTTTATTTGCAGTTCTTACACTGATACAGAATAATGACACAACCTACAGAAAATCCCG
Source organism: Scalopus aquaticus (assembly GCA_004024925.1). Lineage (NCBI taxonomy): Eukaryota > Metazoa > Chordata > Mammalia > Eulipotyphla > Talpidae > Scalopus > Scalopus aquaticus. The sequence continues at coordinate 35,089 of PVIJ01008109.1, forward strand.
TACAGATTACCAGGACAGATGAACAATTTATGAATTAGAGAGAAGGTTCTAAGGAAGTCCTCAATTGGAATAGAATCTATATGAAGGGAGCAAATGGATATTATTTAAAGCCCTGTGAATTTCTATCTCTTTGATCAGATGTAACTGAACAGATGATCTCAGAGCCTAGGTAATAGACAACCAATCAGTGCTTGTTGAAAGGCAATGAGTTATAGAAATAGGTGAATGGGTTTAGAGTCATCTAAGGCTGAGTATGAATTATGGTTTCCCAATTATTAACTGCTCACCTTCAAACCATTTTCTTGGTCTTTCTTTGTCTCAAATCATCTATATCAACCTAAAGTGTTGAGGAATAGCTATAAAAACTCCATTTTAGGTACCTGATCATGTTTGGCATTAAACATAATGATTTGAATTATCATTCTAAGGACAGCATCTAAGAATTTAGGTGAACTGTAAGTATAAAATGAAGAGCTGTATTTCTGCATATAGCTTATGGAACAGCATTG
>PVIJ01008109.1:35697-62719 GCA_004024925.1 Scalopus aquaticus
TTTTTTTTTTTTTTTTTTTTTTTTTTTTTTTTTTTTTTTTTTTTTTTTTTTTTTTTTTTTTTTTTTTTTTTTTTTTTTTTTTTTTTTTTTTTTTTTTTTTTTTTTTTTTTTTTTTTTTTTTTTTTTGCTGACCTTAGAGCTACAATTAAATTCTTGCAGTTAGCATTCAGGTTTACGTTCATTTAGTAAATTTGTGAACCGTCCACATAACTTTTCATAGCATTTTCACTGTCAATGAAAGAGATGATGGGAATGTTAAGGTATCACTTAAAGATATGTAAATAAATGAATAAATAAAGTTCCTCAAAGAATTAAACAGGCAAATAAGGCTTTTTAAGAGATCGAAGGAATGCATGACAGCCTCCTCTAGAAGAGACCTCAGAATTTATGCTGGATATCAGATTTATGCTGGATATCAATCGTATCAGAACCAGAAGCTGGAAGAGGGTCTTTGGTTTTTCTGTTTTGATATTCTTTTCTCTACATTATCTTTTGTGCTTCTTCTAGCCTGTTCTTATTCTCCTTTCTGGAGTTGTTTTGTGAACATTTTAGCTTCATACAAGTTCCTGTGAGATGTCAAAATAATCCCACTCTGTATTTACTTTGCCTGAGTCAGTGTCTAAACCTAATACATCTTAGTTATCATTTGTTTGACACCTCTACCTTCACTCCCCAATGATTCCTAATATTATTATTAAGAAGTGGCAGGTTTCTTTTAAGTCAATAATTCTTCATCAAAATACAAAAACAAAAAATCAGTTGGCTTAGTAAATATTTTAAAACTACATATATAAAATATCCCAGCTCTTTTTCCTGTCATAACAGTCACACCATTTATGAATAATAATCTGGAGCTGGTGTTTTGGAATAGGGCTGAAAAATTGCCCATTTCAGATTTGCACTTTAAAGGCATCTGCATAATATTCAGTGTAAAAAGGCATGAGCTACAATTCTGGAAGAATGAAATGAGACAACTACCACTAGGCCACTTTGAAGAGTCGAGATATTCCAAGATACAACTGCTCCCTCTGAGGGGTTCCACGCTGGTCAAGACATCAACCTTCAACCTTGATAGAGAAGTGGAAGATTATGTCTGCCAACACAACGCACCAACCCTGTCATCTTTACAGTATCTGAATTAAATAGATTATAGATATATTGAAACAAATGACCTCATTTTGATATTTTATCTCATTGTCTATGTAAGTGAAAGTAGAGCTCATCAACCTTTAATAATGTTTCTCTTTTTTCCATAAGGGTCTATCTCTCCCTAAACGCTGTTCAGTGTTCATCAGTTCTGACAAAGATTGTGTTTTTCCAAACTTGTTGATTTCCAGCTAACAAAATAACCGTCACGTACACAATAACGAACATGAAATTAATATAATAATTAATTAATCAGGGAGCTTTTGTAGTAAAAGGGAGATTGTACTTTCTAGGGAATAAAATATATTTTAATTTAATATTTCCAGAAAGAATAAAATGAAATCTATCAGAGCTTTTGTAGTGCTTTGACAATATGTGTTTTCTTAACATAGTGCAAACAAATGCTATGTAGGTTAAAAGTATGCATATGAAAATAGCTTGATTCCCCATCGACTTCATTTGCATAAAAGCCGCAAACTATACATTTGGGAGTCAACGTAGAACAATCTTATGTCTCACAATTTCCTTAGTTTTGATGCTTAGTAGCAAAGCAGCCAAGACATCAGAGTACTATTAGCCTGGAGATGTTTACTTCTTCTTTCAGCCTCCTGATATTAACAGGATGTACCACTGAAATGACTTGCTTCTGGGGTAAGCAATGAAGCAGTTGCTCCCTCAATAGCCAGACTCAACATCCCTGACATTGTTTTAAAGAAGCATGTCTTATTTTTTCAACATTCAAAAGCTATCCTTTATTAACTCATAAGCAATTTAAATGTCAGTGGTATACTATAAAGTCCCCATATGCACAATATATTAATATATGACAACACATGAAATATAATGATTACTGGAAAATATATACATTAAATAGTTATTGTCTGACACTTGATGTAGGCTATCATCATAATTAATTTTTTTTCTACTGCTACTATTCATTACTTTAATTAAAAGAATATGTATACAGGGCCTCCCTGGTGGCACAGCGGTTAAGGGCTGTGCTGTGGAGCTATCGTTAGCAGCGACACGAGTTCAACGCCCGGCCAGGGAGAATCCCACATGGTGCAGCAGACCTCTCCTGCCTCGCCCACTGCTCCCCTCAGCAGTGTATTTCTGATCTACCTGTTCTGCTCCCCACTCTGTCTCTGGTCAACCCTTTCGCCGCCTCCCGTCTCTGGCCTGTACCCCAGCTTGTTTGCATAAATAAATGTTTTTTTTTTAAATGTATACAAACTAAGTTGATTCCTGGAAACTCTAAGTGGAATACTGTTATTCAAAAAACATTAGACTACTACTTAGAAAGTACATATTAATTAAAGTAACAAAATATATCTATGTATATTAACTGATTATTTTTATTAATGGCAAACCATTATTTTATATTCCTATTTTCGCACAATATAGGGCTTCTCCCTTCAGATACAGTCTATATAATTTTCCTACCACCAAAGTATCCATAGTCCTTGACAATAGTCTATTTTCTTTCTCCTGGATGGCTCAGATCCATGGTAAACTTTCAAGGGTCAGATTTAAAGTTTGTCTTTGTCTGATCCTTTGTTTGGTTTTTCTGTGGTTAGATTCCACATATAAGGGAACCCATCCAGTATTTATCTTTCTCCTCTAGCTCACTTCACTTAGGATAATCCCATCCTGTTCCATCCATATAGCCACAAATGGCATGAGTGTATCTTTTTTGATTGCTGAGTAGTATTCTACTGTGTGTGTATAAAGAAGTTATATATTATACCTAAAGAAGTATATCTTATGTTTACACTAAAAAAGCATATGAAACACTAGTTGTGATGTGTCCAGACACAAAGATGATTCTGATGTAGCAGAAGATGTTGAGCAATATTTTCATCCAGACTACAGAACAGCCTAAACCATGAGTTGGGAAAAAAATATCCTGAGGCAGAAATTCAAGACCAAGGATGTGTGGGTACAAATTTACTCTACTGGTGAATATTGACATGTAATGCCAAGCTTGAATCCAATCCAGAGTTTCTGGGAAGTTTGTGCTGAGGCCCTAAAATTTAGTCTGTACCCTGATTCTAATATCATTAGCTCCCTGTGTTTTTACAAATGAATCACCTAACAGATTATATTGAGATTGCTTATTCAATGGTCTTGGTCTTTTCCTTTCCCAAATTCTGGCTTACTGAGAAATTCTCTTGTTCACCATTATTCAGATGGGGCACCCAGAGTGTCTAACATCAAGTAGATAATGCATTTTTATTCAGCCAATGAGAGAAACATGCCTGCTTTGTATCAATCTACATTAGAAAATTGCTATTCAATTCTCAGGTCTCTTTTGTAAGGTCGAAGAAAGTCCATTCTTTTGTTATCTGGAAGTAGAATCAAATTCCTTCAAGCCGGGGTCTTAATCTGTAGTGAAGGAGGAATCTACCTAAGATGTTTGGTGCTACCTAGTGCAAAGAATACAGCAAGCTGATAACTATTATTTCTCAAAATTGTTTTGCTCAATAGGCCCTAATTTTGAAGGACATACGATGAGTCACATGCCATGTTAATAACGGTCACTTGCCTTTGTTCAGTGTGCTTTGCAGAAAGCAGCCTGCATACAAGCCCATCTTTGGACTAACCAAGAAGGAGACCGGCATCTCACAGACCTTCCTCTCCCTCCCACTTGATGTCTCCCGTTTTGCTCCAATTCAAGTCCACAACTTCTCGAACCTCCCCTGCTCTGTTTACACACCTTGTCAGGTAATCTTATCCAAGTCAATGCGGACAATTTCCAAAAAAAATAATCTCTAGGCTGAGTCTCTTCCCTGAATTTAAGACTCATAATCAACAGGGCTAATTAGAGGTACAACAGTTAACCAAACACTTGAAAATAACCAAAACCAAACTCCAAAACTTCCCTTGACTCAAAACTGTTTCACAGTCTTTTGCACTTCTACAAATGGCAACATCATTCTTCCAGGGGCTCTGGTTAAAACCAAAGCAAACCAGACCTTCTCCCTTCCACTCCACATCTATTCCTTCAGCCAATGGTGTTGGCTCAATGTTCAACACTGAACAACTTCCCGTCATGCCCACCTCTATGTCCTTGGTCCAGGCTACCATAATTGACTGCCTGTTACTGCCATGGCCTCTGAACTGGCGCATCTGCATCTGCCCTGCTCGCACCTATTCTCAACACAGCAACCAGATCCTTTTGAAGTGAAATCCACTTCACCTTACACTCTGCTCAAATCTCGCCCACGGCCACAATCCCATTCAGAGTAAGGGCAAAGTTCGCAAAACTGCCATTATACTCGTCTCCAATTCCCATCTTACTCTCTTACCCATGAGCCCCTGCTCTCTCTCTGGTTCACATAGAAATAATGATTTTTGGGGGCCTCCCTGGTGGCGCAGAGGTCAAGCACAGCGCTGTGGAGCTGTTGGCAACAGCGATGTGATTCCGACACCCAGCCGGGAAGATTCCCACATGGCGCAGCAGACCTCTCCTGCCTCGCCCGCTGCTCCCCTCAGCAGTGTATTTCCTTTGATCTGCCTGTTCTGTTCCCCACTCTGTCTCTGGTGAAGCCTCTAACCATCCCCATGCCTCTGGCCTGTACCCCAGCTTGTATGCATAAATAAATAAAGAAAATAAGTAATGATTTTTTAAACCCCTTTTCATATGAGTCCCACTCTCATCTTCCTCAGGTATCTACGTAAGTTAACTTCTCAAGATGGCTCTCCCAAACCAACCTGTTAAAATTAAAATTCCCCACACTTTCTATTCTATTTGTTACTTTATTTTACTCCATGGTTTATTGGACTATGACACACGCAAGCAAGCCCATGCACACACTTGTTTCTAGAATCTCTCCTCTAGGACTAAGCTCTGGAGTACACGTGCACACACTTTTATCTTTGTGCCTAGAGCTGTATGCTAGGCAACTCATACAGTGCTGGACCGAGATGAAGCCCTCAATAAATATATTTTTAAATGTTTTTTTTAAAAGATTTATGTATTTATGAATACAAGCTGGGGTACAGGCCAGAGGCGTGGGGCAGCAAGAGGGTTCACCAGAGAGAGTGGGGAGCAGCACAGGCAGATCGCTGGAAATACACTGCTGAGGGGAGCAGCGGGCGAGGCAGGAGAGGTCATGTGGGAATCTCCCCGGCCGGGCATCGAACTCGCATGGCCTCTGCCGACAGCTCCACAGCACAGCGCTTAACTGCTGCGACACCAGGGAGGCCCTCAATAAATATTTTTAAGTAAACTAATAATTGTAGATCTCTATCTAGATAGAAATCATTTGGGGACTTTATTCCCTTTTCCTTAGTCGCATACTTTCAACCAACAACATCCGAGCAGACACACAATATTTTTATTTCATTATTAGAAACCTGTCTACATTTAATTTTCCAGGTTTAAAATAAATTAAAAAGGAATGAGAATTACACCAGCAACAACTTAGAAGAGATGTTGCTATAAGTCTTTTGATTTCAGTACTAACCTAGGAAATAGAATTTATTGGAAGCATATCATTATTCCACAAATGATTTTTATGGGCAAAATGCAAGATCTGTCGTAAGAATTCCACCATTTTCCTTCACATTAATGCAGAGTCAAGATTTTTTATTATATTCCATGAAGCCATAAGTGCAAAATTATAGAAATATATTAATAAATTAACATAATTATGTTAATGAATGGATGAAATAAACATTAATACTGTCATAAATGAAGATAATAGGGAAAAAAAAGGTATGACTAAGCCTTATTCTACTGAAAACTGCCAGAACACAAAGTATACAAAGAAATCAGAATACTATGCAAACTTTGATCTTAACCAAGAAACCATGTTAAGTAACGGTAGTTTCATTTCTAAAGGATATTTATTTTATATATACAAATTTATAAATATATATATATATATATATTTTAAATAAACTAATAATTGTAGATCTCTATCTAGATAGGAATCATTTGGGGACTTTATTCCCTTTTCTTTAGTCACATACTTTCAACCAACAGCATCCGAGCAGACACACACACAATATATATACATTTATACTTATATATATTTATAGTTACACTATAAATATTAGCATATTTCACATGCTAACAATTTCTATATTCATTCGAATGTTACAAAACACTGTTAAATGCAGAAACATATGCATAATATATGTAAAGTTAACAATTGCTTGAAAAGTAATGCATGAGGGTTTGCATATCATAAATCAAATACAATGTAGGCTCATTAGTGCTCCTGTTTCAGCAAGCTTTTCCTGCTGCAGCCATTGCTAGCTTGTTCCCATCTCTCAGCATCACTACCCTTTATAGTCTGATTTGTAACGTTTGTAAAACAGTTGTTTACTTTCCTTTGTTTTTCACATGTTTCGATGGGAAGTCAATCATTTCACATTACTCCATCTTTCCTGGCAGAAAATGTCAAAATTTTTCAATGTGTAATTAAATTTGGGGGAAGGGGGGATTCAAACCCACAGCCTAGAGCTTAAATACCATCACATGTTGTTCCTAAACTTTTTGTGGAACAGTTACCACTTAGTATGGCAATGTGTCAAATTCAATTCATTTTCTTTTTTTTACGATTTATTTATTTATGCATGCAAGCTAGGATATAGGCCAGAGGTGTGCGGGATGAGAGGATTCACCAGAGACAGAGTGGGGAGCAGAACAGGCAGATCAACGGAAGTACACTGCTGAGGGGAGCAGCAGGTGAGACAGGAGAGGTGTGCTGCGCCATGTGTGAAGCTCCCTGTCTGGGGATCAAACTCGTGCTGCAGTAGCTGCGGAAAGCTTCACAGTGCTGAGGCTTAACTCCTTGTGCCACCAGGAGGCCCTTAATTCATTTTCTTGATTAGACTACAAACTCCTCCAAGGAAAGAATTTCATGCGGAGTTTACTTCATGGCCGCAGAGCTCAGTGCTGGCCCCAGCTGACTCCACGGAGGCTTCAGGAAGGAAGACGGTGGATGGACAGCTTGGGACACTGATTCAGCACAAGCACCAGCCACACCAGTGACAAGAGTGAAAGCACCAGGATGTTTATGGGTGTCTGGGGCATTTGCAAAGAAAGTTATGATGATTACAGATATCAACAGCCCAAGGGAAATAAGCTTCTTCACAAAAGATTAGGGAATGTATAGGTGTGTCAGTCAGCAAAGGAGCATAACTATTTCACCCAACTGTCAAGGACTTCGTCTAGTTACCTGCTTAGCTGAGACTGTATTTTGATTCTGACTTGCTTTGCAATGAACATCTGTTCAGAATCACACTTAAGGTGGAAGTCACGACATAAGTCACCCAGCTCTTGTTTCTTCTCAGGTGAGGCATCCATGCTGAGGATGGACAGTAAACCATGACTGAATTCTCCAAGTGGGAGGACTCAGGTAGGTGTCACTGAGAGAACCTGACTTACTGTTACAGTGAGAAAATATTGCTAAACATTGTTGTAGTATAATCCAGCTTTATCATGTTAAGTCTCTCTCTCTCTCTCTCTCTCTCTCTCTCTCTCTCTGTCTCTCGTCTCTCTCTCTGTGTGTCTCTCTGTCTCTCTCTCTGTCTCTCTGTGTGTCTCTCTGTCTCTCTCTCTCTCTGTGTCTCTCTGTGTGTCTCTCTGTCTCTCTCTGTCTCTCTCTCTCTCTCTCTCTCTCTCTCTCTCTCTCTCTCTCTCTCTCTCTCACACACACACACACACACACACACACACACACACACACACCCACACACACACACAGAGATAGAGGACATTCCTGACAGTATGTTTAGAGTGTAGACATGGACATAGGCTTTAAACAGGATGGAGGATAAAAGAAGAGGTGGAGGGAGGGGGAGCGAAATGAATTGAAAGTAAATGTTTAGATGAAACTTAGCTGATCGCTCACCACACTGCATTTCGGATGGACGGGAAAGTCCTACAAGCACATGGCAAACACAAGGAACTGAAAGGCCATGGTCATTCTCACCTCCATGCTATTTATTCTTGAACCAAGACATTTTGATTGCCCCTCTGACTCCTCATCCATGAGATCCTAAGGGATAAAAGTCCTAAAAACTTGAACCTTCAAAATCCAAAGTTGTGCACTATTAGGTCTTTATGAGAACAAGAATTTAACAAGCACAGCTTTACATAGTCTTCTGATCCCCAATACATGCCAGGATTGATTTATTGCAACATTATCATCTTAGTCTATCAAAAAGTAAAACTGTTTTTTCCCTCTGGATTTAAGAGTTTTCAAAGGACCAGACTTTCTTGCTGGATAGAGATATAAACTGCCACAAAAATCAGACCAGATAAGACTGAGCTATACTGGTGCCCTTCAGAGGCAGGGCTGATCCTAGAACCCAACAAGAAACCCCAGAATTGGTCCTCCCTGGTGGCGCAAGGGGTTAAGTCTCAGCACCGTGAAGCTACTGGCAGCCACAGCAGTACCAGTTCGAACCCAGCCAGGGAGCTTCCCACATGGATGGCGCAGCAGACCTCTCCTGTTTCACCTGCTGCTCCCTCAGCAGTGCATTTCAGTTGATCTGCCTGTTCTGCTCCCCACTCTGTCTCTGGTGAATCCTCTCACCACCACCCCCATACCCCACACCTCTGGCCTACATCCTAGCTCTTGTATGCATAAATAAATAAATAAATCCTTAAAAAAAGAAACCCCAAAATTAAGAGTGGATTAGTAGTCCTTATATATTTTATATCATATATACTTATATCTTTAAATATCTATTATTACAATGTTTTAATGATTATCCATAGAGTAATATATTTTGTATATTACATATATATGTATGTCTAATTGAATAACCTTGATTATGTAATCTTTGATTAGCTTTTATTTACAACATAAGTTGTATTAGATAAACCTAATATATAAGTAAATCTATTTATTTGGTTTACCACTCTGTAAAATACATAAAATGGGTGTAATATTGTAATATACAAGGAAATGAGATTGCTTGGAAAATACTTATATATTTAAAATATTTTTATATGTTTTATATAAAATATATTTAAAATATAAAATCCATTTGTATTTAAAATATTAAATTTAAGTATTCTACATTTAACTTAGATGCAATTATAACTCAGATCATGCTTGAAGACATTTCCAGTGCCACATTCTAAGACGAATAGGGTATAATACAGAAATACTGTAAAGCTCATCAAAGCAATAGCCCCAGATCTTAAAATGCAGTTCACAATGATGGTTCTCTCTCTCCTTAATTGCTAAGTTCAGTTCCAGAGAAGGGAGAAGTAAGAGAAGCAAGACTGGTGGTTCCTTTTGTGTTGTTTCTGACTACTTGAAAAGTCTACAATGTTACTGTATCCCTTACAATATTTCTAAAATATTTCATCTTGCCCAAAGTCAGCCTAATTCTGCAAGAGCAGGCAGAAACTCCACCCAGAGCTGCATGGAGAGTCAAGTTGAGTGGTCCCAGTCTCTCCATGGGGCTGCCCAGGCTTCACCCCAAAAGCCATGCTCCCACCTTGACTTCCCTCTATCCACACCAACAGTGACCTGAGGCCTCAAGTTCTCGTCTCAGCAATTACCGTATGTCCCCCTCTTAGGGTGGAGTCAGAGGAGGTAGAAGCCAGTATCCAAAGTGACAATGGTTCTGTCCATACCTGCTCAGATTCCAAGTTTCATCAGTAGCTTATACAATGGGAGAAAGTAAGTGAAACAATAAAGGTTTTAACCTATTCTAATTTTAATTTCCGCACAATTTGCTTACCCGAAAGTACTAAAAAGTATATTGGTATTAAAGAGAGTAAATGGTTAACTTTCTACAACTGAACGCTCTCCAACAAGATCTGAGCTCATTCCTGCCAGCAAGGAAGAGGTCCTCCTGGGGGACACTCATCTCCCGGAGCAACAGCAACTTCTTATCTCTGCACCGTCCATATCCTTTTTAGTCTGTCCTATGTTTTTGCCCATCCAATCCTGATTTCTACTTCAATCCTGTTTTAATAAATAATTCTTTATATTAAAATTCCCTTGTTAAAATCACTGCATGGTTGAGTGGACCTGACTGATAATACATAGTGAACAGAATTTGGGAAACAGAAGTCAACACACACACACACACACACACACACACACACACACACATCACATTCTTACTGGAGGATTTCTCAAGGTTCTCACATATATTAGATTGTTACAAATTTAAAAGATACATTATATACCAAATTTCACAAACTTAGATGAATCTATACTCACCACCCTGGTTCCCACAAATACCATTCCCCAAGGTCAATGTTCTGTGGGGCATTTATTGGGGTACAGATGTTTAACTCATAGTGTAGCTGAATGCTACCTGGTAGGAATCAGAAACCAATGCATGTTCATGGGAAATAGCTTGTATAATCCCTTCAAGGTAACAATTTTTCTTTTTTATTCCTTCACAAAAGGAGCTATGAAATAATGTTTGCAATGTTTTCCTGTCCTTGAGCACCTGAGCCAACACCTGCTCATGAATAACCATGGATCAAAAGCAGGGAAAGCAGGAATACTCAGTTGGAAAGAAGAGACGGGACTGCGTTCCCTGAGGGTGTAGGACATCTTGGGAAGAGGGGAAAGGTGGAGAACATTTCTTCTTTTAGAGATTCTTTTTTCATATTCTCTAGTTGATAATTCCTAGTTCAGAACATCTGGGCTTTCCCAAAATGTCCATGACATTCATGGAAAGTTACAGACAAAATCTGATTTTTGACTCTTTGCAGCTTGAGACAGTATTGTTGGGAAAAGACCTTGCAGAGGCTTCTGCTTTCAGAAATATATGACTTAAGCAATAAGTGTCAGACGCTATCAAAATCTGTGGCCATGACAAGCTGCAGGACAGAGCACTGGCGGAAGCTATTATTACCTTTTATGTCCATTCACCAAAATGTTGTTAAGGAAATATAATCACCAAGGGGAGGCTCATTTATCCAAATTATTCTGGGCTACCAAAGAAACCTGACATTAAACAATTTAGATAAGGATTTGAATATTCTAGTCATCCCAAGTATCTGCAATTTGTCATGTGTCTGCTTATTCTGACATGGAACAGTCTGTGGCCTTGAATGCTATTTCAGTGAATATACTTTGGGAAGACAATTTTAAGTCATTGCCAAGACACTGAGTTTTAATCAAATTGAAAACAAAAAACAAACAAACAAAATACACATGATGCAATGAGATTCCCTCCTAATTTCAAAGTAGAAGTTTGTATCTCTATCCAGCAAGAATGTCTGGTCCTTTGAAAACAGAGCAAGAGGAGAAAATAGTTTTATTTTTTGATAGAATAAGGTGATAATGCAATGGCAGTGTTATAATAAGTAGCCAGCTAACTCACTAAAATGGAAAATACAGAAGATATGTTAGACACTTGAAAACATAATCATGGATTTATTATGCCTAGTATTATATTTGGGGTAGGAGAGCAAATTTTCATTTCATTAAAAGTCTCTATGATATAACCAACAGGGTGTTAGGCAAATGGGATATGATTGAAGTATAAGACACAACTGTCTTCACTAGCTTATCTCATTTGAGCAACATTTTTTTTTAATGGTTGTAGTTAGATATACAAAAACAGAATAATAAAATCAGAAACTTCAAAGGAACAACAGCATTTTCTAATCCGATAGACTAGGTCTTGAATGCACATTACCTAGAGATGTTCTCGAGAGAAACTGGCACTCATCCAAGGAACTAAGTCAGACTCTAAGGCATTTTTTTAAACAGCGGAATATTTACAGGTAGAGAGAGCTTAAAACAAGATCAACTGCTTGGAGTTCTTCGTTATAAAATGCAATGACTTGGCCCTATAAATAAGGATCAGTGGAGAGAGAAACCACTAACTCACTTATTTAACTTGAAAAATACATTTTCATTAACTCATTATCTCAACTGCTTTTGCTGACCTTCTCTGGTGTTCTAAGTACCATGTCAAGCACTGAAGAATTCAACAGTAAAACAGTGCCCTTTTCCTTGAGGAGCTCATTGTCCAGCAGAGAGGACAGATGGGTAAATGAATAATTAAAATAAAATTTGATAAGAGCAATAAAAGGAACAAGCAGAGTGCTGTGTGGATCCAGAGAAAAAGAAGACACCAGCAATGTGCTGGCTTCAGCCTGTGAGAACATGTGCCAGACAACTGCTAATACCCAGGCACTTGGTGAGCTAGTCACTGAATACCACCATTATTAAAAATCAAATTAGACAAAATAACAATTAAATAAATTAGATTTAAAGCAAAGTTTACAATTACTGAAACTCCATCACTTCTGAATTGATTTATTGCATTTTACATTATCTACAGACTGCAGGTTATTTATAAATCAGTGGGCATAGATGCTAGAAATGTCATGTAATGGTCATATATGTCTCATAATGCTGTGCTACTCTACATCCATTTCCATCTCTGTTCAGTGACATGTGGGTGGCTTGAAATATACCATGGTGTGTGCATTAACATCCAGGAGTTAAACAAATGCTACCAAAAAGAGTTTTTGTGCTGGGCCTCCCTGGTGGCACAGCGGGTTAAGTGCTGCACTGTGGAGCTGTTGACAGCAGTGACCCTAGTTGGACGCTCGGCCAGGGAGCTTACCACATGGCGCAGCAGACCTCTCCTGCCTCGCCCGCTGCTCCCCTCAGCAGTGTTCTTCAGTTGATCTGCCTGTGCTGCTCCCCACTCTGTCTCTGGTGAACCTTCTCACCGCCCCACGCCTCTGGCCTGTACCCCAGCCTGGGTACAGGCCAGAGGTGTGGGGCGGTGAGAAGGTTCACCAGAGACAGAGTGGGGAGCAGCGGTGAGGCAGGAGAGGTCTGCCGTGCCATGTGGGAATCTCCCAGGCTGGGGGTGGAACTCGCGTCACCGCTGCTGATCACCGCTGCTGACAGCTCCACAGCGCAACGCCCAACCGCTGCGCCACCAGGGAGGCCCCAAATAAATCATTTTTTTTTTAAAAAAAGAATTTTTGTTTTTCCCATAGTGTCTAAACAACATGAGACCACTGAGACCGTCAGACCTTAGTGTCAGGGAGAGCTTCCTGGAAGAGGAGAAAAAAAGGACAAGTAAAATGTGGCAGAGAAAAAAAAAAGAAAGAAAACTAGCCTGCATGAATGAAAACCTGTTAGGAATATCTTAGCTTTTCTCATCCTGTCTCCTCCAAATCTAATTGTTTGCTATCATAAATAGTAGAGTTCATCACTTCTAAGTTCCAGTTGTCATTTTGAGAGTTCATATAGGATAGCATCTTGTAGGTCTCTAAAGTTGAACATGACATTATGACTTGACTTGGCTAAAGGAATGTGTGCAGATCTGAAAAGGTCTTTGACATGTTGAACTTTCCAGAGACAGTGTGTGTGCTTTGCCCTGTTCATTTAACCCTGATCTGGTGACGATGCAACGACCCGAAGGCCCTGAATGACATGATGAACAGAGAGTGTCTGAATTCCTCCCCTAAATTCTGACTTTATTGGTTGTGTGTGTGTGTGTGTGTGTGTGTGTGTGTGTGTACACACATACACAGAGAAAGAGAGAAAGAGAGAGAGAGAGAGAGAGAGAGAGAGAGAGAGAGGGAGAGAGAGAGACCACTGATGTATTAAACCAAAGGTATTTGGGGTTATTCTTTACTCCAGCAATGATCCAAACCATTCTAACCCATACAACTGCCAAGGTTATAGATTTTACCTTTGGAATACTGCTTGATGCTGTTCCTCCACAACTTTTGCCTCCGTTCGCACCCCTGTTGATCTGAACCACCCACCCATCACCTGAACCCCGATAATGGCCACCTCGCTTCCCTTCCTGCATGGTTTCATCATCCTGTCATCTGTCCTCTGTACCCTAGAGACTTAGATCCCACCCAAACTCTATGTGAAACAGATCTAGAAGATCCTCATTACAGGTAAGATAAATCTAAACAAACAAAAAAAATAGTATAGTCAAGGCCGTGTTTTGGCCTCTAATATTTATGTTCCAGTCACTCTGAGCTAGTTAATTTCTCAAAAAATTTCTCAGGATCAAAATTAAAACCTTAGGCCTTTATGCTAATCCCAATTCCTCCTGTGGAAAAATTCAAACTCAAATGTCAACCTCTCAGCAAAACAGGTCCCCTTTTCCCTTCCTTGCATCTTTCAATGACACTTTTCACGAAATCATAAGCCTAGATAGTGTAACAATTTTGTGTTTGCTCTATCTAGACTGAGCTCTCTGGAGTAAATTTTAGAGGTCATAGAAAGCTTGCATTAAATATATAGAGTAACTAATCTTTAGTACACACAATCAATGAGAGTAGAATTTTCTCTCTGGTTTCTTGTCTCTGATTTTAATTAAGATTGTGTCATAGGTGTCATAATGGGAAGCAAGATGGCGTCTGCCTACGGTCAAGCCACACACTCCATTAATGAGGTTCCCTGACAGAAGAGAAAATCCTAAACTCAATGTATCAGCAGGGTCAACAGGATTATAATCTCACTCTCTTCAATTTTACAACATTCTAAGGTAAATAAATCACCAGATTGGCTGATGAATCAGGGTCCCCTGAAGACATAACAAAAACATTACCTGGGAAATATAGAAGGAAACATGCTTGAAGAAGAAATTGAATAATCACCATGTGCCTGACATCAAACAAATGAGTAGTGTTTATCATGAAGGACTTCTAAGATGACAAATGAGAAATTATATATTAAAGAACTTTAATAGATATTCCACTAAAAAAAAAAAGATTGCGTCTTAGATACCTGCCAGAGGTAGAAACAAAAATTTTAATCATTTACTTCCAACTCTTCGTTTGAGAGTTAGAAACCCTGGTCCACAGATATTTGAGTATTTGCTGCCCACGCAGTGGCTGAGTCAGAAACAAAACTCCAGGTGCTCTCTACTGTGGGCACTTGATTACCACAATGCCTCAAAGACCTACGCCATGTGCTCTTATGGAAAGTTCACCTTCCCGTCACTTATGCCACACCTGAGAAGGTCATTTTTTCTGGTATTTTTAGATTTGCTTTTCATAAGTCATGTTACACACATTGCTTCACCTCTCATATACTCTTCCCACAGTTCTAATTCCCTAAAATACTTCTTGAAATGGCCACTCAATGAAAAAGTAAAATAAGTTGACCTAAAACATAGAAATTGTGAACCTGAAGAGATCAGAAAAATCACTCAGTGCAAATTCCCTATTTGACAGATTTTTAAAAAATTAAATCCTAAGATGTAACATGATTTAATTAAGGTTACATGAGTAGATAACACCCAAACCAAAAATATACTAAAATTTTTCATCTCCCAGGCAAGGGTTCTGCCTAAAAATCAGAATTTTATTCTGCCATTCTTAATAGTCTTTCTTGCCTTCCATATCATGAGGAGTCTCCCTTCCGCTCTTAAATTAATGTTTATTGTAAATACTGGTATCAATTTACTTTATATTACACATTGTGTTTACTCTGAGAGGATTAATTTTCTCCTCAACATTTGTTATTTTTTCCTTGATAATAATCTTGTTCATCACAATGTGATTAATACCCAGTACATAGAATATGTGCATGCTCCTAATACTTTGGAGGCTTAATGGAATTAAGAAATAACAAGGTTAAGAATATTATAAAAGGAAGTACTACTGGTGGCAGATCAATAATTTTAACCCATGAAAGTCTGGATCAAAACTGGTATTCTCAGCCAATATACAACTACTCCTCTGGATTTGCACTGTACTTTTTCACCTGCTTTGGATTCCTCAAAATTTTGTTTTAAAATTTATCTTAAATATACATAGTATAATAGTAAACATGTATGTAATTGTCCAAGGTAGAATATAAACTTGTAAATGTCCATAAGTTGTTTGTAAAGAAAATGTTAATAAAATTTAATCAGTGTTTCAAAAAGGACAAATTTTTAAGTGCCCTTAGATGGCTTCACCTCTATTTTCCCCAAATTAATGTAGGCAGAATTATTTTCAGATAGTTTCAAAATGACTATTTTTAGAAGAAGTATCAGGAAATTTTATATGAAGACTATTTCTTGCCAAAGGTATATATGAGAGTTTATAATTGTTTCAAATGAATTTCTATGTCATAAAAGAAGTATTGTTTTTTATGAAATGAGACACATCTGCATTGAAAACTCCCAATGCTACTCATATCAACATGGCTTGGAGGAAAAATTATGCTTGTTAAAATACAGTTGTGTCCAAAAATATTTTTCTGGTTGTCTTGAATAGCTCCTTTGAAGTAAATCCTTTATGTCACAGCCAATTTTCTGATTTACTCATTAAAATCTAACTAGCAATATGCCAAAAGAACAAAAATGAATAAACAATAGCATCCAATGGTTGAGACAAAGCAAAACCAAAAATGATATCTACAAGGAAGCAGGGACTTCTGATTTAATTTGCTTTCCTATTCAGTCAATCATTACAGAAATGGTTTAATATCTGTATATGGGCTTAACCCAAAAGAGTTTCAAAACCATGGATGACATTGCAAGCACTCAAGTAACCACAGCCAAGGAAATTTTCAAGGATGTATATGTATACACATACTTACATATGCATACACATATGTATAATATATATATACAGAGAGACATACACATATATACACATACACATACATATATACCTATACACACACTCATATATACAAGAATATACACAAATACTGTGATGTTTTTCAATAATTTACATATATACAAAAAGCAAGTGAAGAAATTCACTTTATTATATGGAAGAAATGTTTGAGCTACTGGAAGGAAAACAACACTTTGATAGTCTTCAGCTTCCTTACTTTCTTACCCTCTGCCCTTACTTCATTTTCTATTAATATCTTCTGCTTTACTTCCACCAACACTTATTAGTCATATCATATACACTAAGACGTATGGAGGATCCAGTGATGAGAAGCTTCTAACATTCATAGAGCTTTAACTGCACTGGTATAAATTTGCTCAAAGATGAAAATCACAGGATTTTAAATCAGACTGACCTACAGTTATATCATGGTGACAAGACTTACATACTTTCCAGAAATTATTTGACTTCCCTGAACTTCCATTTTTTTAAAAAGAAAATGCAATAATTTTAATCTCACATATCGCACAGATTAGATATAGCAATGAATGAACGATCCCCCGTGGAGAATCTGACAGACAGTGAAAGTTCAATAAAAGCTACATATTTAAACCACAACTTGATGATAAATTAGAATTTCTCTGTTGGAAGTGTACAGATGTCAAGAAAGAAATAGGCCCAGGGTTGCACATTGCTCTAAAATATTTTACTCAGAAGAGTTGTTTAATGTACACTGGTTGGAAAACATATTGGTGATTACTAAGAAAAGAGAAAATTCGAGAGGCAATGACACAGAAAGTGGGAAAATAAATAAGCCCCTGGTGAGTTAACAATAATGCTTTCAAGTTGCTTATATATCTGATCTTGAGCACGTAAGTGGCGCCATTTTGTTACACTCACTTGTAGCATTGGCAATCCCAATTTTATCTCCTCCACTTCCATACAGGAGGTGCTTAACTCCCTGGGAAGTAAATCAAGTCCAGTAGACCACTTGTTGTGGTGGGCAATATTCTGTTTCTACGAGGCAAATTCTACATGAAAGGACAGATGAACTAGAGAGACAAAGAATCCTGCAGATTCCCCAGAGACGTGGAAACAAGGAACAGAAGGGATGTCCCCACTAGGAAAGTACCCAACATCTACAGGGACACAGAATTCTAGAAATCCACAGCATGTCCAGCTTTTATCTCATCGGTTGAGGAACCCTTCACTGAGGTGGGTGGATGATTCTAAATGATATTCGGAAATAGTGGGCTCCTGTGGAATCCACCAGTCTAGGGCTTTAAGCTCACCATTGCTTGCTATAAAATTCCACATTCTCAAATATTGTACAACAATGAACAATGTAAGAAAAAAAATTCTCACTATCTGGCTGAATCTGGATTATCACCCAGTAGTTTTAATTTTAAATAGACAACTTTATGAAAACAGTTAAGTGCTGTTTTATAGTTAGAAGAAAAGCATTTTCCCGAATGTAAGAGTTAAAATGTAAAATCAATTCCTAATTTAAAGACATCTTAGAGAAAACCAATGTTTCTCCTCCATAAATAAGGAACTCAAGCTCAATATTGAAATGGTATTATTGTACCTAATATAAAAAGCATTCCATAAAAGAATTTTTTGCAGGTGTGTTATGTGCCAAAAGACAGTTCAATGTGTTTCCGGTGTCCAACCAAGCACCATATGGGAAGAGGGACCAAGACTAAGAAACCCCCTTCCTGAGCAGATCTTCTGATACAGATGGGTGCTCCAGTTAATTAAGGCCCCTGAGCATTAAAAACAAGTCATTACTGGGAATCCCTGGTGGTGCAAGGGGTTAAGTCTCAGCACTATGAAGCTATCTGCAGCCACTGCGGCATGAGTTTGATACCATGTCAGGGAGCTTCTCACATGGTGCAGCAGACCTCTCCTGTCTCACCCACTGCTCCCCTCAGCAGTGTATTTCAGTCAATCTGCCTGTTCTGCTCCCCACTCTGTTTCTGGTGAATCCTCTCACCACCCCACACCTCTGGCCTAAACCCAGCTCTTGTATGCATAAATAAATAATCTTAAAAAAAATAACAAGCCATTACTACCATTCAGACTGATTCTCTATTTGCAAACCAACCTTCTTGATTATGATTTGGTACCCTACGTGGAATTTCCATCGTGGGTAAAGGAGACAGGCTGATTGAGGATCTGATTCCTCCATTTCTCAATGTCAAGTAAGTAGCTAGTTTTCAACTTCATTTTCTTAGATCCCTTGTGATTTTTCTAAATGTGAATTAGGGACCAAATTCCAGTTACCTACAGCACTGAAAAGATTTAATTACTAAGGCTGTAAAATATAGGGCCCAATCTAAATACCGGTATATTTGACAAGGTAATGGTGTATAGATACACACAGATCAGTCCTTAGCTCTTTGAGGGTGACACAGTTTCCAAGACATAGATCTTCTCAAGGAATTTTCAAACAAGATGAGGAGGCAAGTCACACACACACACACACACACACACACACACACACACACACACACTAAACAATAACAAATTTTTGCAGGTATAGTCATATTAAAATTGATAAATCAAATGGTCACTGTGACTTACAAAGTTAGACTTAATCTTTGGTCATGATTAACAAATCAAATAAGGTATGCCTTAAACTTATGTAATGTTAAAAGCCAACTACAGTTAAATTTGTTTTAAAGCAAAGGAAATACACTCTTCACCTCTTTCAATTTTATTTAACATAATTTACAGACTACATTATTTTCTACTTAGCACTGACACAAAATGTTCAATTCAGGAGAAATTTCAGAATTGCCAGATATTTTCTCATAAGGGAAGACAGTTTGATATCTTGAGATGATACTGCCAAAAAAAAAAAAAAAAAGGAAGTAGTGTCTTTTAGAGATGGACTTTTGATGAACCTGAGAGCAGAACTAAATGAAATAAGGCCTGAGAAAGTGAGATGTATTTCTTTTAAAAGTTCTAGAAAGATCTTCAAAGAAAAAAACAGTAGAAACTTTGGATAAAATGTTTCATAAAAGAAGACTTCAAATTTTTTTCTTATCACAAGAGAAGACAAGAAAAACCAGGGGCGGGGGGCATGTTTTGCTTTCATCTTGCAAGACAACATGTCCTTCACCTGAAATAAGATTCTAGTAGAATTTCAAAGACATTGAACAGATTTCAGAGAACTGCAGCTATTCTATACCTTTAGGTACTTTGTCTTTGTTGATGTTAAAAAAGCTGAAGATTTAAAAAATGAGGTTTTTATTCCATTTCAACAATTCAGTTTTTTCGAATGAAACAAACTCTGAAAACTAATGTTATTTTAAATAGGCCATAGAAAATAAAGACGATTATGTATTGGTCAGGGCATAAAAATCTTAAAGAAAGCTTTGCTCTGTCAATTTGATATTTGCCTACTCTTGTGACTCTGCCATCTCAAACATGGAGAACAGCTCTATTAAAAACAAATCAACATCAAACCATAGAAAAACAAAAAAAAAACATGAGAACTGACAATGTGTCAAATCTCTTAAGGGAGTAGGACTTCCTAAGCTTCGAAGTATTAGGGATGACAGCAGTTAAGAAAACATGAGTGATTGTGGAAAGACAATAAGTATACACGTTATAAGCTAAAAAAATAAGACAACATGAAAAGGGACAAATAATCCCTTTGCAACAAATGCAATTAGTAAGTAAATATAATTAACGTAAAAAGAACATGTGCACATTACTAAGGAAAGTTCTTAAACCCTAATAAAATGAATTGGTAAGAAACATCATAGTAAGTTGCTAGAACTGCCATAACAAAATAGTACAGTCTGGGTGGCCTATGCAATAAGGATTTGCTTTCTCAATACTAGGAGCTAGAAGTCTGAGATTAAGGTGCTGGTGGTCTTGGTTTTGGAGGTCTCTCCTATGCTTGCAGATGGCTACTTCTCACTGTGTCTTCACATGATTGACTCTACGTCTTTGTGTTGCGTGTGTTCTGATGTCCTTTTGCAGCCAGCATCCTAATGAGATGAGGGACACCCCTCCCATAGCGTTCTGCCTTAACATCACCGTAAAGATCCACTTCAAATCCAATCACATTATTAGCTATTGGGGGGGTCAGGACTTCAACACCAGCACTGGGGAGGGGACATAACTGAGTCCATGACAGTGATAAGAAATTCAAAAATGAAATTTTGTCTAAAAAGCATACATGAAAAGTGTTCTTCCAAATAAGTTAATAAAAGGTAAATATGATTTTTTTTTATAAATCTAAAATGTTTTCTAATGCCATTAGCATTTTAAAGCTTGCAAGGATTCAGTTCAAGGAAGACTTTGAGTAGTACAGAACAGAGTGTAAACTGGCAAACTCTCTTTGAAGACAACTTTGAAATAAAGATCAGGATTATGGAACATATTAAAATCTTAATATAGATAAATATAATCCAGAAAAAGATAATAAAATGATATCTGGAGAGTACATGTTTCCTTCTGGGAGCTATCCTTAGTGAAATGTTAGCCATCTGAGTACCATTTGTAATACCAAAAATATTTGAAGTAACTTAAATGTCCACAATGGGGAAACTGTTATGTAAAATCTATGCTTAATGAGCTGTTATGCAGTTATAAAAATTATGAGGACTCTGAAAATACAAACTACATACAATTTTATTCAAAAATAATGTAAGAAGGCTGTATGTTAAAAGATGGGTAGACTAAAATTAGGCAGAAAGTCAACATTAATCATTATTTTAGGATAACAGAGCTAAAGGTTTGTTTTATTTTAATACTGCATATTTTCAGTTTCAAGAAATAATATGCATTGTCTTCATAATCGGAAATAATCCAAAGTAAAACTGGATTAAATTTGGTAACATTTAGTTTCAATTCTGTTGAGATTCAGTTAACAGGTCAGCTGCATCGGTAAATGCTTTCCTTTTATCCTGGCACACCCTTTTTGAACAAGTGTCAGGTTGGTTTAAATGATACTTTCAATCAACACCTTTTGCCAAACTCTAACTTCATTTGTCCTAGTTATAGCAGACCTCACAGAAATGAAAAGAGACCACATTGGAAAAAGTTGGAGGTTCCTACTATAAGGATTTGAGAATTATTAGCTGATCAAGCTCACTTTCCAGGGAGCACAGATAAGATCATTGCCTATCTACTCTGACAACCCAAGAATGTCCCTTCTACTGGAGAAAGGTCAGAGGCATATTTCGCCAGTTCTACAGATGTGTCAATAACACAAGACATTACATGTTGACTTTCTCTCTGACTACTGGGGCAAGTACACTAAATCCAAGTTCCAATGTATGAGTTCCCACATATGCACCAAGCAGGTGTATTATATTACAACAGAATGGGGAAGCAGTATATTTCACTCTTTTATAAACAATAGAGATTTAAAATATTGAGAATCCTGGATTTCATGAAAAGTTCCAAATTGTAAACTTTGGGCAATCAATTGACCATCAGAAATATAAGGATTCAAACCATGTTCATTAACTTGATATTTTCCCTAATTTTTTCATTACATTTCATTATATACATAATAGATACTTATTCACTTTGATGGGTAACAAATGTTTCTGCAAAAAAAATAATTTTATATACTATATTGCATGTTTAATGTAAAAGATACACCACAGGTAGTGAAATTGCAAAAAAAATGAGACTGTACAATATTAATGTTTGTTTTTTCTATTTTTCTTTCATTTATTTGTTTTGATGGACCATTGTATTAGAGCATTATTTATGTTTCAGCATTAGTTGAGTATCAGTGTGTGTTCCAGGACCCTCCTACTAGAATAGAAGTAAGAAATGTAGTTGTAATATATTGCCTTCTCCCCCCACACCCACATTCACATTCATCTGGAACTTGAGAACAAGTCCCGATTTGAAAGTAGATGTAATTAAGGTAAGATCCTATTGGATCAGAGTAGATGCTAAATTCAGTGTGAGTTCCCTTAAGAAACACTCTGGGTAGGGCCTCCTTGGTGGTGCAAGAGTAGCGCTGTGGAGCTGTAGGCTGCAGCTCGAGTTCAATACCCAGCCCGGGAGATTCCCATATAGCGTGGCAGACCTCTCCTGCCTCGCGGCTGCTCCCCTCAACAGTGTATTTCTGTTGATGTGCCTATTCTGCTCCCCATTCTGTCTCTGGTGAACCCTCTCACCAGCCCGCATTTCTGGCCTGCACCCCAGCTTGTATGCATAAATAAATAAATCTTCAAAAAAAAAAAGGGAAAAGAAGCACCCAGGGAATAACCCATAAGCAAACAGAGGCAAACATTTTTAGAGATTCCTGAGCAAGTCAGGGATCTGATCTTTGATGTCAGTTCTGCTATTTGACATCACCTCGTTTGAGGTAATTTGTCATGGAAGACTAGGAAACCAACGTAATCATTTAAAGAGAGAATATTATCACATGTCACAGAAACTTTCCCTGCCAGTCTTGAAGGCAGAAAGGTGCGCTGGAAAGAGAACAGAATGAGTAGAAGCCAAGGGCCACTGGCTGCATACAGTGAGCAGTTAGGTGGCTTCTGCAAACATCCATTTAATGTTCTCCAGACACAACCATACTATCAACTACACAGGACAGTTGACAGGGTTAAATGAGATGATGGTTATGTAGTCAGCATCTGGTAAGCTGTGATGTGAGCAGAAATGTGTATTTTTCATTGTTGTTGTCGATGGTTCAGAGTAAATGTCAATTTTGTGCTCGATATCTATTCATGAAATATGAAAACATGAAAGAAATTCATAGAAGGACATGTTGAGTTGGCCTTTCATTTCTTTTTCTGTTCCAGAAATTTTTAATTGTTTTTCTCTTCTTTTTGTTGCCTAGAGGGTGGGTTTATCTCCTGAAAACTGACTTTGAATTTTTACATGCATCATTTATCACACAGACAGGTGAATTATTAGAGATGTTTTATAAGGGGCTCTGTTATTTTTAGAATTGTTGGGCTGCCATTAATAATTTATGGAATTTTAGTCACCTGAACTAGGATAAGAAAACAAATAGATGACCTTAGCGTGGTAAGACAGTTTGGGTGTTAATGATTGAAAACACAGCTAGGGACAAAAATCTGAAGAATAGGCCTCCCAGAGATGTCCAGGACAGACCTTGCAAGACAAGCCACCTTGGCATGTGGATTATTGGGAGCTAAGGAGGTCCTGTGGGCTTCAAGAAAAACATTTACCATTTTGCCTCAATTATGTAGAAGAATGAAAGTGGGGGGAGGGGAGGGATGACCCAGACTTAGGGTTACCTCTAGAAATAATCTATCGGGTAAATCTATAGATGGGGTAAGACAAACATCTAGTTACAGAACATCTGGGATTTTTGTCACATGAGTCAGCCTTCTCTCTCCCTCAAATACCAGGCGCTGATCTCATTCTTTAACACAGTATAAAAACCCTTTCTTTGTCCTGTTTACTGTAGAATTTATATCCATGTAGATTTCATTTATGTATATATTACATTTGTTCTTTTACTTCTACTAATATTCATCTGTCTGATGTTAACTCGATAGCTCAACCAGCCTGAGAAGAACCTAGACCAGGGAGGAAAATTTCCTAACCATCCCTATAAAAATCATGCTGTTCATGTCCAGATGTTGGGGTTTTTATAGCATTCTCCATATCTGAGGAGAGGAGCAGATGGATGGTATCAAAAGCAAGAGAACGGATGGCAGTTATTTCAGTAATAAGCACAGTTCAATACCGCTTCTAAAAAATTCAAGACTGTAATCACTACTAGAATAAACTACTTAATTTTAAAGTAACAGCTTAGGTGTACCATCAGAAGATTAAATTTATAACTTAATGGTGAATCTCTTTATGCCATAAAAATATTATATAAACTCTCCAGGCAAATTATTTCTAACACTATCTCTCAAACACTATTACTCACTATCCATACATATTTCAAACTTAAAGAGAAGACATGATCGGGGCGCCCATATTTTTACTTGTTTCCCTATCAGAGCAGAATGCAAGACTTCGCTGTGGTTATTATTCTCAACATGAAGTTAATGGCGAATCTACATGTAGATGGGAATCTATGGTGGTTAATGAAAACAATCAGCAGATAATTTCTCCCAAGTCCATTTCCTCAAGGAGCACTTTGTCAAGACTGGCTCATTATTTCTCTGCTCACTGCTGTCTTTCAGTAGCATCTACCTTCATGGAGGTCATTATTCTCTTCAAGTTTAATTGGAGGAACAATGTGGCAAGTGCTGACTCCTCCCTGTACTGACATTATCACCTTCCCCATGACTCAACACCAGGCAGACATGAAACTGGTAATTATGATAGAGAAGAACTTGACCCCCTCAGAGTTCTTCAGCATCCCCACCCATTAAGTTCAGACCCTCACCCATTTCTGGGTGGGTCACTGCAATATTCACTTTAAGGCCTCGCATTTCGAGCTGCCGACAGCTCCACAGCTCAGCGCTCAACCACTGCACCACCAGGGAGGCGCTGCCTCTGACTGCTACATGTGCTCTGTGACCCCCTCACCCCGGCCAGGAGCTTCACCCCTCTGACCTTTGAGAAAACTGCAGAAGCTACCTGATGAAAAACACAGAGCCAACTTCCCTCCCTGCAGAATCTCACATTCACATTCTTCTGTCCCCTTCCAGCAAACCTCTCTTTCCTTAACATTTCATATTCAAAGTCTAAGTTTCTTGAGACAGGGATTACATCCTTTACCCTGCTCCCCTTTTCTAAGCATAAAACCAGCATAAAGAAAATGTCTAGGGCCTCCCCGGTGGCCCAGCGGTTAGGCGCTGCGCTGTGGAGCTGTCGGCATTGGCGACACGAGTTCGACACCCGACTGGGGAGATTCCCACATGGCACAACAGACCTCTCCTGCCTTGCCCGCTGCTCCCCTCAGCAGCATGTTTCCACTGATCTGCCTGTTCTGCTCTCCACTCTGTCTCTGGTGAACTCTCTCGCCGCCCCACATATCTGGTCTGTACCCCAGCTTATATGCATAAATAAATATATCTTTAAAAAAAAAAAGAAAATGTCTAAAACATTTTTTTAATTAAGGCAATGAAATTAAAACCCAAGTTTATTTCCTATTCCATTACATTCAATAAGTTGTTCATTTTACCATGCCCCATTGTTTCTTGGATATAAAACTGCTGTTGAAAACAAAATTGTTTAAGGATTAAATAATACAGAGTACATGAATATGTGTCACAAATTCTAAAGTATATCATAAATGAAAATATTACAATCATCATTTCCTTTAAAAACATTCTGTGGACTCACCATAGAGTGGTGAGTTGATACTTAAAGTGTGTGAACACTCACAGAATGTTGAGGCCTCACACATGTTCCAGGGACACGTGAACCAACCTGACCAGGAAAACAAGGAAGGAAAGATACAGAAACAAGGAGGCAGGATGCTCATGCGAAGGGAACTTTTCATAGTGGCTCAGAGCCCAAATATTTTCATCGTTGAGCTCGGAATCAATACAAGCTCTCTGGTCCCCTCAGGTGACCTGCCAGCGCCCCCAGTACCCCCAATACCCCAATCTCCAAGCCCGAGGCTGTGCTGGATCCAGGTGCAGAGGGCTGAGCAGGATAATGGCTCTACTATGAAATAAGTGAGGCATGGACATCCTGAGAGAAAATTGGCTAATTATAAACACATTTTTAAAACAAATGCTGTTTACTCAGTATTTAAGGGACCCAGGTATTAAGTAAATTACACATTTTAGTTACATTACCCTGTGAGGTGTAAGGCTGAGTCAGAAACATGTGGTTACTCTAGAAACTAATAATCTACAATCCCCTCAAACTTTATTTCCAAATGCCCAACACTGAATTTGTGGTTGGAACTGTGGGCTGCTTAGCTGCAGAACAGAGACGTCAGCTGCTCATGTTTGCATTCCACTTCTGCCATGGTGGCTGAAACAAAGCCAGGAGGGTCCACGCTTCAGTGTGGAATATAGGAAACCAAAACAAAGGTCTGGTAAGGTCAAACTAAAAATCTAAGTCTCGAAACCTGACCCTGGAATGGAGGCAACCAGATGGGAAGGGGAAGAGAGGAGGGCAGGGCCGATGGTGGGGAGTAAGGGCTCTTTGGAGATGGGCATGCTGAGGCAAAAGGCCTGAAGGGCGATATTCTACACTTCCATTATGGAAACAACAGTGTCAACAAATATATTTTTTTTTATTGTTTTTTATGTCTTTAACATTTTGTATTCCCCTTGGGTAGCCCACCACCAATTCACCCGTGATCCATCTCCATGGTCCCTTGTGTTCTTTTCTACTCCATTTTGTGCCCTTTTCCTCCCTCCCCCCCGCCGCTGAGTGTCTCTCTTCTATTTGGTT
>PVIJ01008109.1:62819-76709 GCA_004024925.1 Scalopus aquaticus
TCTGGCTTATTTCACTGAGTATGATCCCCTCTAATTCCATCCATGTTGCTGCAAATTGCATGTGTTTATCTTCTTTCCATGCTGAATAGTATTCCATTGTGTATATGTACCACATCTTCTGGATCCAATCATCTATTTTTGGACATCTGGGTTGCTTCCATACCTTTGCTATTGTGAACAGTGCCGCAATGAACATACGTGTGCATGTATCCTTTCGCATTAGTGTATTTGTGTCCTTTGAGTAAATTCCCAAAAATGGTATTGCTGGGTCATATGGAAGCTCCATGTTGAGCAGTCTGAGGAATCGCCATATAGCTACCAACTGGGAAAAGATCTTTGCACACAATACATCTGATGAAGGATTGATAACAAAAATTTACAAGGAACTCACACAACTCAACAAAAACAAAGCCAATAACCCAGTCAAAAAATGGGCAGAAGAGCTCAAAAGGCACTTCTCCAAAGAAGAAAAGCAAATGGCCAACAGATACATGAAAAAATGCTCAACATCACTCATAATCAAGGAAATGCAAATCAAAACCACTGTGAGATACCACCTCACACCTGTGAGGATGGCACACATTAAAAATACAGGCAACAACAAATGCTGGAAAGGATGTGGAGAAAAAGGAACTCTTCTACACTGCTGGTGGGAATGTGAACTGGTCCAACCACTATGGAAAGTGTCAACAAATATTAACGTAATAAAAGCTATTTTTCAACAAACAAATTTACTCTCCCATTTGGCAAAAGGATTCAGCCAAGAGGAATCAGGAACTGTCTAATTCACTAAGTATTCAGCCATATATTGTTACTTAAAACAGCACTTTGGGGCCTCCCTGGTGGTGCAGTAGTTAAGCGCTGTGCTGTGTAGCTGTCCGTAGCAGTGAAGCCAGTTCGACACCCGGCAGGGAGATTCCCACATGGCAGAGCAGATCTCTCCTGTCTCTCCCACTGCTCCCCTCAGCAGTGTATTTCTGTTGATCTGCCTGTTCTGTTCCCCACTCTGTCTCTGGTGAACCCTCTCGCTGCCCCATGCCTCTGGCCTGTACCCCAGCTTGTATGCATAAATAAATAAATCTTAAAACAAACAAACAAACAAAAAAACCAGCCCTTTTACAGGACTGTCCTCTACCCCAAAGTAAATCAGAGAACACCTTCTATGGCAGTTCTGGTGGCACCACTGGTTCCCTTTTCTTCCACACCCTACTGGCACCTGATCAGAGAGGCCTTCCAGAATGAAGGGAACCTACTTTAATTCAGCCTCCACAAGTGGCAAGTGGAATAGAGGGGGTGTGAGTGGAGACCTGGAGAGAAAACCCTCTTGAAAATACAGAGAGCAGAACATCAGACAGGAAAAAGTTCCCGTTAATGGTCAGAATAAAAAGGGAGAGTCACTGTTATATAATAAAAAGATCTGCAAAACATAACAGCAAAATTTTGCAATAAAAGGTTGTTGAATTTTGATATAAACACGCTATCAAAAGGATTTTCCAGACAATTGAGGAATTGGGAACATGAAAAGATGGACTGAGTGTTAACTTTAAGGAGTATTAACTGTGTTAGGCATGCTAATGGCATGGGGTGTATAGATAGACGGGCTCTTATCAGCTGGAAATGCATACTTGAGAATTCGCAGGAGATAAGCATGATGTCTCACATTTATTTTAAAATATGTCCCCCTAAATTAAGCTGAAACAAGATTAACAAATTGCCAATAATTGTTGAAATGAGGTAAGATACAGGAGGGTTATTATATTATTCGCTTTTTCTCTGTCTACATTTTCATAATAAAAGCCTTTTGAGAAAAAGTAAACAAATGGATTCTTTTTGTCTCCTAAAGGGACATTAGTGCCTGCCAGATAATGTGTCCAAGTTTTATTAATACAACGAAAATGCTCAAATCCATTTCAATTCATATGCAGTCATAATTGAGTTGAACCTGGAGACAGAAAACACAATTAGTGCCGTGAGGATGAGGAGACCTTGGGAGGACGGTACCCCCAACCCCGCACCTGCAGATGGAACAATCATTACTGATATGGCCACCACGGAAGAATGACAGTGCACTCTGGGTTAAAGGAGCTCAAGGAAAAGGTGGCAAAACTACTAAAAGAAAAGGACTTGATGATGACAAACTCTCCCTTTGAGAGGAGCAAATATCTACCACCTCCAAATGTCTTTTTGACAAAAGAGGAATTTCACAAGACAAGCTTTGAAGACAGGGTGGAAACAGCCCATTGGCCAAGAAAAAGATATCTATATATTGTATCAACTTCTGTGAGGTCAAGTACTCAGAAGACCTAATCTCCTTTTCTCTTTCAATAATGAGAGAAGTTGGTCTGCAAACCTTTGTCTAACCGCCTTTCTCCTCCTCGCTGCCCCAAAAGCCCCTGCTTCAGTCAAATATTTAAGATGGAATCTGATATCTGGGAAGGGGTTACTCAGTCACATCTGGTCTCTATATGTATACAGGAGAGCCACATGTTATCATTAATCTTCTCTTGATATTTTTTTCTTATAAATCTGTCTCATGTTTAAATTATTTTCCAGCATAGAAAAGCACAGAGGGGTAGGGAATGCTTTCCTTTAAGCCCAAACCCTCCTTCTTCAAGATCATTCTCAGAAGTTAAATTTCAGTGTGGTTTTGTCAGCTCCCTATGCCTTTATTCCACAACCTTTGATCTAGACTTTACTTGAAAGGAGAGTTTATTCATTAGCACAAGTCTTGAAATATGATACACAAATTTAAGAAATATTAGCGAGGGCCTCTCCCTGGTGGCACAAAGGGTTATGTCTCAGTACTACCACGCTATTGGCAGCCACTGCAGCAGGATTTCGATCCCAGGCCAGGGAGCTTCCCACATGGCACAGCAGACCTCTCCTGTCTCACCCGCTGCCCCCCTCAGCAGTGTATTTCAGTGGTTCCGCCTGTCCTGCTCCCCTCTGTTGATGGTGAATCCTCTCAAACACCCTCCCTCTGCACGTCTGGTCTACACCCCAGCTCTTACATGCAAGATATGCAATATATATATATATATATATATATATATATATATATATATATACATTTAAAAAAAAAAAGAAAAGAAACATCAGTGAAATGGACATATGAAAGGAATGGGTAAATAAGAAGAAAGTAAGGGAGGGAGACAAAAAACTTTAAAAAATGCTGTTGGTTCCAGGGAAGAAAAACCACTGGGGGTAGAATGTCAGGACTTATATTTGAGGGAAGACCAATTTAAACCCAGAGCAATCGGAATCAGATGCATAACTTTCTTAGTAGCCGAACACTAGCCATTTGTTTGTTTCCTTTTGTTTTGTTTTATTGGTACTGAATTTATACAATTTCTTTGCGCCAAACATGCCAGGCTGCAAACTGCTGAAATTTTTTATCTCTTGCTGAGAAAAGAAACTTTTCTTTGAGCTATCACAGGCACAGTTATTTTTATTTGACTCTCATTGAAATGCCCCTGCTGCATAGCATATTGAATACTTTATTGACCATAAAATGTGTTGCTGCAATTAGAGGGGTTTTTATTTTTTCCAAACATTTTGCCTTTCTGAAGGCATTTGGAGCTCACTCCCATTTATCAGCTTTTCAAGGATGTTTGCAATTTAGCAAAACTGAATCTAAAATTTAGCTAAATATCTGGCATCCTGAAATGAGCGTTTCCAGCAATTAAGCAGCACAGGAGAGAGGGTAGTGGGGTCCCTAGTACTTATATCATCTACAAAGGTCTTTCCCACTCACTGAAGTCCTACAAAAAACATGGATATTAGAATGTAATGTAAATCAGAAGCAAATCCCCTGAAGGAGACTTATAAATCACTCCACTTTTTCCAACAGTTCCTGAGTACACCAGATGCTAACTATCTTCAAATGATTTTAGAGGTGATCACTGGACTTGATTTCACCAAATAGAATATCAAAGACCTCATGGCAGAGCCTTTGACTAAACAGCGTGCCTGGTCAGAGCTCATCCTTTACGCAGAGTTTGGAAGTAGGACCTGAGAATACGAAAGACTGAATTCTGCAAGGCAAAGAACTGGACCTATGTGTTTGCAAGGAAATATTAACTGAGGGGATAAAAGGAAGGAGAGTTCTTTCTGGGCTGTAAGGAATACACCCAGGCTATTTCCAGCAAGCTAATCAGACTCACGCTTGAGTTAGAACAGACCTGGCTAGTCACGCCTTTTGAATTCCTCATTGTTCATTTTTCACCTCCTGTCCACTTGTCTTTAGGTCTCAAGAACTACACAGTGTTATTTTCTGTAGAATACACAGCTCCTCAGTAGGTAACTTTATTTCTGAATTCAGAGTCGAGCTCAGC
The DNA here is from genome assembly GCA_004024925.1 of Scalopus aquaticus. Lineage (NCBI taxonomy): Eukaryota > Metazoa > Chordata > Mammalia > Eulipotyphla > Talpidae > Scalopus > Scalopus aquaticus. The sequence continues at coordinate 67,154 of PVIJ01008109.1, forward strand.
CTCAAAGCTTCCAGGTGTGGCCCTTGGGTGTCCTGATGAGGTGGCACAGGTCACGCTCTCAAATGACCTCCAACCCACTCTCAGCCTCTTCCCTGCATCCTCTGCCCTCTCATCCTGCCTCGGCCATCGGGAAAAGAGCAGATACCAAACAACTACGTTAGCTGGATGCAAACCTACCTAGGCATGGGGTGTGCTGGTGATACAGCAAAAAACAAAACAGAAGCATGTCCTCTTCTCAGAAAGCCGACACTTTAGTGATTTCTAATGAGCAGCAATTGGTATAAAATTTTGGTTATGTGAAAGGAATAAGTTACAGAGATCTTCTAAACCGCACAGTGGCTATAATTAACAATAATGGATTATATAATCAAAAATGTGCTTTGACTATGGAACTTATGGTAAGTGTTCATATCACAATAGAATAGATTGATAGATTATAGATGATTGATTGATAGATGATAGATAGATGACAGGTGGAAAGATAGATAAATGGCATAGAGATAGGTAGAAAGATGATAAAGGAAGGTAGATGAAGATGACAGATAGATAGGTAGGTAGATAGATAGATAGATAGATAGATAGATAGATAGATAGATAGATAGATAGAATGAACATTCAGTAAGGGCTTACTTTTTCCAGCAGCAGGCATGTTGTAAAGCACTCTATATGCAGTTACTTATTTGTTATTTTTTCAATTACAAAATTCCTTTTCAGTCTCTGCTCAACTGTTGCCTTGTAAGTTTCTCCCAGTCACCTTATTAAAAAAAAAAAAGTCCCTCCTGTCCATCATTCTCACACTCTACCACTTCTGTCATTATTTTCCTGCTTTACTTTTCTACAGAGCTTTTACCAGCACCTGACAAATAGATTCATTTATCTGTCTTTCCTTGCTAGAATATAAACTGCCCCAGGACAGGCAGCTTAGGTAATTCACTATTTGTTCTCATAAGGGCTCATTATGCATTTGTGGAATAAACAAAGGCATGAATAACCGGGAGAGTTGGGAGAACCATTACAAATGGGGAAGCTCACACTTAGGAAGGACAGGGAACTTTCCCAACACCATCCATCCGATAACTGACAGCTCAGAACAGGAAATTAGTCCTCCTGATCATTGCTTGGATGGCTCCCCCCACCATAACAGTTTCCTTTAACATGCCTAACATTTAAAACTTCCCTAAGTCCTCAGCTTCCTGAGATGAGATGAAGACACTAAAGAGGAAAAAGGCCACCTCATAAGATATTAAGAAAGGCCATAGCAAAGCTGCACGTATCATTCTGAAAACTTTCAGAGTAACACTTAACACAGTATCATTTTTACCACTTTAACAAAAAAATAAGTGCTCTTGAGGGATGGGTGGGGGAGGATATAAGCTTTAAGCATCAAGCTTTTTTTAAAAAAAAAAAGATTTATTTATTTATACACACAAGCTGGGGTACAGGCCAGAGGCGTGGGGTGGCAAGAGGGTTCACCAGAGACAGAGTGGGGAGCAGCGCAGACAGACCGACAGAAGCACACTGCTGAGGGGAGCAGCGGGCGAGGCAGGAGAGGTCTGCCGCGCCATGTGGGAATCCCCGGCGGGGCGACAAACTCGCATAGCCACTACAGCTCCACAGCGCAGTGCTTAAATGCTGCGCCACCAGGGAGGCCCCCTTTAAGCATCAAGCTTTGACTTTCTCAGCCTCAGTTTTCAAATCTCTGAAGTGGTAATGGTGTGCACCTCTCTCACTGAGCTGCTGGCAGAAGGAAATGAAGCACTGAATGAAAATTTTTTGCACAGATCTTAGTAGAATGAGCAACCCCTCTAGTCATGTAACTAAGCCTCAGTAACTAGAGACTGAACCAAAATCCAGTTTCAGCTATTCACTGTTAATGCATCCGGTAAAAACAGCAGAGGGCAGCAAAGCAGAGAAGCTCAAAGGAACAGACACTGTATCTGCAGAGCACCTAAAACTCAAGGGCGATGGACTTGGGGCAGTGGGGTCAAATCCCAGGGAAGATAATCCAAATTTCCCTGCTGTTGAACAGGCTTATCCACTGATCTGGCTGGAGGAGCTGCAAGTAGTAAGTAATCACTTTGTGGCATTCTCAGGGAAATCACCTGCTGATCTAATATCTGGTTGACAAATCTGGACTAAAGGAATGATCTTTAATAAAAGTATTGGTAACATTTAGTGTATATTCCTCAGAAACTTTGCATTCAATTTGCATTAATACAGCTTTTGGAGGTGAGGTGGTTATAAATTTCTAGCCCTGATGAGGTCTCAGAAATTTAGCATCTCAAAATTTCTATAGTTGCTGAAAGCAGAGTAGCGATGATCTTTTGTTATGTTATGGTTGATTTGATACAATAAATTGCATTTTTCCTTAGATTGAATTAGGAGCTCTAAATGGACTATTAAAACAGCCCAAAGTGCAACACATTTTTATTTTTTATGGGTCTGTCTTCCTTTTTAGAATCATCATATTCTCTTACAACTTAAAAATCCTACTTGACCTTAAAAGATTATCAGCTGCATAATGTAGCTGAAAACATGGATTTTTATTTCTCTAATTCTTTTCCAATTCCTAGAGAAATTCAGGTCAATTTGGAATCTCCTGACTGTTGGTTTTAGTTTTGTGCTTGTTTGCATCTAATTGTTCTTAGTAGTGTACACTTTAAATATTTTACTATTATAATAAATACCTTTCAATTTCAGCCTCTCTCTTCCTGAATGGGAGAAGTCCAACGACCTACTTAGTAGTTTAGTAACTATCTGGCTGCTTTAACAAGGGCACAAATCTGCTTTGGTATTTTCTAACTTACTCCTGAAATTATTCTTTATTCTGAAAGCAAATCAATGACAGCTTTAGAAAGCTGGATATTTGCTGGTGAACACAACTGCACAATTCACTTTACAAAAGGAAATTAAAAGAAAATCATTCAGGACACATTTTTATGTAGGTTAGAGCTCTGCCCAAAATAAATCAACTCATGTATAGATTTGGACTAAATAACTATCCAGAATAAATATTCAAATATTATCTGTCCCAATAGAGCACTATACATGAACTCACACTGTTTACAATGACATAATTCTTCCTCTTGAAGTAGAGTTTGAAAATGATGGGTAGGAAATGCCAGCTCAAGAAGCTCTTGTCCAGTAGAGAAGGAACAGCGATGTTCAACATGATAGTATCCTCTTAGAAGTGTTCTGGTTTTACCAATTAAAAACAATATCATTTAACTAAACTTTTCTTTCTTGCCCTTGTAAAGTGAGATGAATGATATTTTCTATACTCCATGACTATGTACAACAAATGCTAGTTGATTTTAAGTGTCCACAGCGTTAGTCATGAAACTATATAAATAACTTCTTAGGGAAAACAACCAGGATTATAACAAAGAGTTCAGGGGTTTTCTGTCATCGCAGGGGAAGTCAATACTAGGTACATTCTCTCTGGGTTGGCTTGTGGCTCTTATACTAGATGTTCACATGTACATAAATAATTTTATTGCAGGATGCTGCATTTTCCTCCTTTATAGAATGAGACTACCAGGGCCAACTCATTAATTTTACTGTTAGAAATAAATTCAGAAAATCTGTACTTAATGCTAAGTACATAGGGAACCGGTCAATAAAAATTGACTGCTATTAATACTTTCTATGAATACAAGCGACATTCATTCAATAAAAATGTCAGGGGCCTTTTGTATCCCAGTTACCATCCTAGGGACGGAGATAACAGTGATAAATGAGACCAGCAATTTCTCTGCTGTCATGAAACTATTACCTGGTGAGAACAGACGGGATTAGGTCTGTGATGATCCAAGCTCTGAAGACAGTAAAACCAAGTAATGTGAAGGGAGAGTAACGTGAGTGTCGTTATGTGGGATTATACGCGTGGGGGTATATTAAAAAGAGAACATAATGGTGATCACAGAATGTCTCTCTGAGGAAGTCAGGTTTGAGCGTTGGCCTCAGTGAGGAGAACTAGCCAGCTGCACATCACACAGATGTACACAAACCTTGACACGTTCATTCAAAGTGCATCTTCAGAACTTCCTGCAGTTGATCATCTCTGCCCACCCAATAGTACTAAATGCTACCCAGACGTTCATGCGTGTGTTTTGTTCACTCTGCTTTAATGAAAGGAGTTGCACAGCAATCTACAGAAGCGAGGGCTTACAAGCTATGAAGCTAGTGTATTCTTTGGAAATAGAGGCTCCCAATTACAAGACAGTTTAACTGGGTGATGTGTTACTTAAGTAACCTGAGCCTCAGTGAGTGCATCTATGAACAGATCTGAAACAAGATCATTTATGGAAAGCTTCAGGTCAAGGGCCTGGTACAGAGGGGACCCTCACAATGGGGCTTACTGTCACCATCTATAGTAGGGGAGCATCCTGGTTAAGAGCTCTGCCAGCTACCAGCAATGTGATCGTGGGTACATGGTGTGACTTTTCTGTATCTCAGTTACCTAATGAGATGAGAAAGAACACAAAACCAATCGCCAGTTAGACTTGTTTGAGAAGCTGAGTCATAAAGCAATTTAATTGGGTCCTGTCAGAGAATACAACTCAATAGTGTTTATTATTAGTATTACTCATGACTTCGACATCTGTCATAATCAAATGTAGTCACACAGACTACTGTGAAAGACAGTACCGTTGACTCAAGAAATGTGACAGACCAAGTTGTCCCCACAAAAGTTTTCCTTAATACTAAAAACCATCAATTGTGCTATTCTTACATCTCACCTTTGGAGATTCTAAAATATTCTATTTCTTGATGCAGAGATGTTGCCAGTGCTAAGAACCCTTGATTTGGATGACCCCCCCCCCTTTTTTATGGATATGCATATATCCCTAAATCTGACTTCTATGAACAGCAAACAGATTTTCCAACACTGGCTGAATGTTAATTACACATCTCAAAAGTAATTTTGATAGAGTACCAAAATTTGAAAGTGAAATTGTTCAATTGAATCTTCTTAGTGTATCATTAGCAGGACACACAAATTTTCTGCAAGCAATTATAGCCTATTTACATAGGAAGATCATCTGAGACAGGTTCATGTATGGGGAGCCCACATACAAATTTTCACAGATATCAGCAACTGGCCAGGACCCTTATCCCAGAGCTGAGCCTGAATATGGTTGAGACAATAAATTCTGGAAAGCCATTCCTAAGCAAACACGTAGAAGTAGAGATCTAGCCTGCCCTGGATCAGCCTCTCACGCTAGAGTTGACATCTGAGGAGTATGAAGTCCTCAGAGCTGAACTTACTTTCCTGAGTTCACACAGCAGATCTGGAAAGACAACCCAAGCTTCCACACAGCCATGTCATGTTCCTGTCAGCTGGTGACCTGTCCTTAAATGCCTCCTGAGTGGGGCTGTGGATGAGGAGGAAAGGCGTCGTGGCACAGGTAAATTCCTCATCCTCCATCTCTGTTGGAGTTTATCGAACACCCGAGGTGATGGCGATTATACTCCCACATGGAAGCAATGTGGACTTGCTAGGTCAGCCCAATGTAAAGAAGAAATGCACTGACCTTTGCTCTCCCACAATGAAGGTTTCTAATTATTTCTTTCGTTGAATTAAAAGGGCTGGTTTAAATTTTGAACTTTGGTCAGTGAGTATAATCCACTGGCTACTGAAAACAAAATCTATTCAGGATTGCTGAGAAAAAGCCCTAAGTTTTAAAGAAAAAAATCAAATTTTCTCTTTTTGGAAAAATTTTTGTGGGAAAAAAGAAATCAAATTTTTGGAGTGTTTCTGGAAGCCAAGGCAAGAGCAGGCAAAGGTAGGTAAGAAGTCTTGTGTCTGCTCCCTGAACAGATTAATCTTGGGTAAATGATCTCTCTTCCCGAATCTTGCTTTCCTCAGCAAAAGGGAATAATAAAAAATAAACTTTCACAGTTCATTATTCCGAGGATTAAATAACATTAGTAGAGTGCTTTTTCTACAGTAGCTACTACATTTTTCATAACAGCTTCCTTTTTTTCTTGAAAAACAGAAGCGGCAAAAGGAAGAAAATCCGTCTCTGATTTATCTCAAATTGTAAAATTTCTTGTTTGTTTTTGACAGTTTGATCAAAGAAACTTGAGTCAACACAGACTTGGGAAGCAGCCTGTGAGTTATAATAGGCTTGCTAGGAAGTGGTTCCAATGCCATGAATATGGATCAGAAGAAAATGTATGCAATATATCACTGGGTCTAACTGTGACTATATATTTTAGTAACTAACAGTGTGATTCTGTAGGTAAAGCCAGAATGATAGGAGAATACAGTAAGAAGAGATTCAATTTATCAGAGAAGTTTCACAGACCCACAGAGATGGAATTCATGTATGTGTTCTAAGCAGCATTTTCCATAATGATGGGAGACAACAAGATTATTCCAGAAAATTGCAAGAACAGAGAGGGTGCAGACTGGCAAGCCTAGGTATGTGGCTCTAATACCAGCCCAGGAGACAAACTTTGAAGTTCAGAAGAAGAGCAAAGGCAAAATGCAAAGGTGGCCATCCTGAGTGCCTGCCAATTACTGTGTGAAGTTTGCAACTCGAGAAATAAGAAAAGTCCAATGAGAAGTTCATAAATGAGCTGGTCTGAGTTGGAGAAAAAGTAGAAAGAGTCAGAACCTTGGGCTCTAACCATGATTCCAGAGCTTTAGATTTCAGGTTGCAAGAATGCAAATAACCTGCGTTATATTTGTGCCCCTGGCGGGTGATGACTGATTATGTCTGGCCCAGACCAGAACCTGAGCATATAAACCACTGCCAGCTACCGCCCAGGCACCCAGGGACTCAGGGAGAAGGCGAAGTAGCTCTTTCCAACTAGCTAAGGGAAACTTGTGCCCCTTCCATGGGAGGCAAGGTAAGAGGGGGACGAGGGGACCTCGGTGTCTTACCTGCTGTTTCTCAGAACTGGGGACAGTTCAGGTCTCCTCCGGTCCCCAGCCCAGCTGGAGCTGAAGCTGAGGGGGGAGCACAGGGACTGGATAGGTATTTTCCAGTCATGGGGAAGAAGAGTCACCCGCCGCTGCCTTCACAGCCCTTGCTGCTCCATTCTCAGCTTGCCTGGGCCACACTGAGGCCCGGCACAGCCGCACATGCTGGGAACGGAGCCAGGGGCTTGAAAAGTGTCTCCGGACAGTCCAGAGAGTCACAGTGCCTGAGAGTCTAAGAGCCTGCAAGTGTCAGGGGCTCGTTTCCGCTGTTTTACTATGAAGGGAATCTTGCCTCTTTTTTGGTCTTGTCAGGTCAGTTGAGTGGCCTTATTAATTATGCAAAGGAATGTGCAGGGCTCTGGGAGAAGGCAATAATCAAGGGCTGAATGTGTGTGTGTGAGTGTGCCCGAGAGTGTGGGTGTGTGTAGAGCATGTATGAGTTGGTGTGCATGACTGCAGGTATGTGATGTGCGCGCACGCATGTGTGTGTGTGTGAGATTGTGTGCACCATTGTGTATGAGTGTGTGTTCCTGCGTGTGCTGCTGAGCAGAAATGATTCCATCCCTCGTTATCAGAGTTGGTCCCCTGTGGGGGACACGCCTGAGAGAGACTGTTTGACGCAGGCTGCCCCCAGCAGGCTGGGAACTGGTGGGCGCGCCTGCCTCAGACCTGCAAGGGGTTATGAGGAGGGCTCATTCAGCACAGCATGCGGTGGACGCTAGAAGTCTCTCAGGACCCAGCGACCTTGGCATCAGCCTTTGGGAAAATGACCGGAAGAAGTGAGGGCGAGAACAGAGGGCTGGCACCCGGACTCCAAGCACTGAGGAGCTACTGCAGGCAACTGCTTTAGGGAAAGTCCCCCAGTAAACCGGCCACTGGACTGACAATGTCTGCAACAGCGGCACCATGTGGCCATCACGTGCAATGGCAGCAGTGGACTCGTTCTCCCTCGACTTAACCAGTGGGACTCGCCCTCTGAGGGTGCCGACGCTCTGGGTTACACCGGAATGAGAAGAGGAAGTGGAATACAGGAAACCTCGGGGGTTTTCAGCTAAGGGAGCAGAAGGCGGTCCCCTCAGTAAGTTTTTTGTTTGTTTGTTTTTGTTTTTATACATACAAGTTGGGGTACAGGCCAGAGGCGTGGGGCGGCGAGAGGGTTCACCAGAGAAAGAGTAGGGAGCAGAACAGGCAGATCAGAAATACACCGCTGCGGGGAGCAGCGGGCGAGGCAGGAGAGGTCTGCCGCACCATGTGGGATTCTCCCCGGCCGGGCCTCGAACTCGCGTCGCCGCTGCCAACAGCTCCACAGCGCAGCGCTTAACTGCTGCATCACCAGGGAGCCCCCCGGGACCCCCCCCCCTTAGTAGGTTTTAATGAGAGAATGTGATCATGGGGTTCTGCAAGGCATATTCCAGATCATTCCACTGGCAATAGTAAGCAGTGTGCTTGAGAGGCAGCCATCTGGCTTACTGGCTCCATCACAGCCCTCAAGACAACTTCAGCTACACCATTGACACCAGGGAAACCGAGACCCAGAGAGCCTGAATAGTTTGCCAAAAGTCTCGATGTGCAGGAGACCATGAGAATTTCACACCTAAATTAACGTGTCCAAATCCTGGGCTTCCAAGCACTGCTCCCCTAGTCCTCCCGGGGTCTGAAAATCAACGTCCTCAGGTTTCCTTTCCTGCATCACTGCTAGTCTAAAGCCAACGGCCCAACAGGTGAACCTAAAATTCTCAAATAACAACCATTGTTCCGCTTCATTTCTCACGGTTTAACCCAATATGTAAAAAAATCCCCTTTTATTCCTCCTGTGACTTAATAAGACAAAGATTATGCTGATCTCATTTAATAAAAGAGGATGGAAAAGAGAAAGATTCCCTGAGTCTCCCTAAGGCAAAGAGTGAGCAAGAGGTTCCACCTGAGGCGGGATGCGTCACCCAGCGCCTCCCGCCCCAGAGGAAGACACATCTAGCCGTTGCTGAGCGAACCCGCGGAGTCCTGGATGGGCCAAAGAGCACAGGACTTAGTTGCGCGCTCACTCATTTATGCACATAGCTCCAGACTGTCTGCCGCTCCCGGGCAGTAGTCCAGTTACTGAGAAATCCCAGCGATCAAAACAAAGACCCTGCCTTGGTTGGGGGGGTGGGCGGTGTTCCGTTCTAACGAAGGATACAGAAAATACACGGATGTACCAAGTAGCGACCCAGTGGCCACAACAACGAAGGAAAACAAAGGCGCCACGGGGTGGACAGCGCAGTGCAGAGAGCGGGGCCAGCCCTCCACCAGAGAGCCAGAGAAAAGATGGGGAAAGTGGGGGGGGGGGGGGGGCAGGTGAAGCCTTCTTCAGAGGCCAAAGCGCTAGCAGGGCATATAAGGGAATGTATTTTATGAGAGAGGAGGCAGGGGTGGATGATGGGCAGGGCAAGCCAGCTAAGCGAAGACACTGAGGAGAGGCCACGGCTTGGCACGCATTGCTGAAAAGCTGAATTTTTTTTTCCAATGTTTTTTTTTAATATATATTTTTATTGTTATTTATGTCTTTTACATTTTGTATTCCCCTTGGGTAGCCCACCACCAATTCACCCGTGATCCATCTCCATGGTCCCTTGTGTTCTTTTC
>PVIJ01008110.1:0-21939 GCA_004024925.1 Scalopus aquaticus
CAATCAAAAAATGGGCAGAAGAGCTCAAAAGGCACTTCTCCAAAGAAGAAAAGCAAATGGCCAACAAATACATGAAAAAATGCTCAACATCACTTATAATCAAGGAAATGCAAATCAAAACCACTATGAGATACCACCTCACACCTGTGAGGATGGCACACATTAAAAATGCAGGCAATAACAAATGCTGGAAAGGATGCGGAGAAAAAGGAACTCTTCTACACTGCTGGTGGGAATGTGAACTGGTCCAACCACTATGGAAAGCTGTATGGCGATTCCTCAGACTGCTAAACATGGAGCTTCCATACGACCCAGCAATCCCACTTTTGGGAATTTACCCAAAGGATACAAAAACACTAATCCAAAAGGATACATGTACCCGTATGTTCATTGCAGCACTGTTCACAATAGCAAAGGTCTTTGAAATTTTTAATGAGGTGAGAAAGAATGAGGGAGTAGTGGTCCTGGGGAGAAATTTAAGAGTTTGGTTTCAGACAAAATCTGCCTTATTAAAGATTTATAAAGGACCTTGGAGCTATTTGATATTGTAAACATTAGTTTACTGTAATTTGAGCTGACTTCTAGAAAAAAACAGAAAAATTTGCAAGAGGGGAACACACACACACACACACACACACACACACACAGTCTGCTGCTGATTCTCACAGGTGCATACAAGCTACCCCAGTCTCACTACAGCTTTTGGGAGGAACCTGAGGTTATATTTATTTCAAGTCTGCATGGGATTTTCTTAGAAAAATGGTATAAAGACTGGGGAGGTTCCATTCTCTTCATTTTCAAGTCTTATCTCATTCTTCTCTTCCTTGAAGTCCTCTGGAGCACTCTCACTGATGTAGGAAAATGCAGCTCCTAGCATGTCATTTCAAAAATGATTTTTGCCTTCCTCTCCAACATCCAGTCGACTGCAACCTTTTCATCTCACTCATACCTTAAGCTTCTTTCACATCTACCAGGGGCAAATTCCCAAGGGCTGGGCATTTTCCTCTGGCCTCCATGCCTTTGTGCATGCTGTCCCTCTGCCTGGAATATATCTTTCATCTCTGGTGTCTGATGATCTCCACTGATCTTCACAGTGTGTTCCCTCACTCTCCCCAGACATTGCCTGGTCTTCTTCCTCTAAGCTACAGCTTCTTTTATCTGTGCTCTTCCAAGGTCATAGGACCTCTGGTCCGCCACTACTTGTCTGTCTCTTGAACTTCCAATCTTTTCTCCCTCCCTCCCTCCCACCCTCCCTCCCTCCCTCCCTCCCTTCCTTCCTTCCTTCTTTCATCCCTCACTCCCTTCCTTCCTCATCTATCTATATCTATCTATCTATCTATCTATCTATCTATCTATCTATCTATCTATCTATCTATCTATCTAACATCCTTCTAATCAATCACTTTCTTCCAGCATGTGGATGAAAACTGTCAATAGTCTTAAATTTGAAAGAAAATTGTCTAATAGTGTCTTTTGAAGAGTAAAATTTCAAAGAATATGATAAAGTCCTACTTATCACTTTTTCTTTTATGGTGAATGTATTTTGTATCATTTTAAAGAAATTTTGGGTACTTCAATATTACACAGATTTTCTCCTGTGTTTTCTTCCAGAAATTTTGTAATTTTGTACTTTTAGTTTTTATATTTAGGCCTTTGATCCATTTTGAATTAATTTTTACACAAGGTGTTACATAAGGGTCAAGGTTCCCCCCAACCTCAAATGGATATCCAGTTGTTCCAGGACCATTTGTTGAAAAGGGATTTCTTTTCCCATTGAATCAACTTTACATTTGGGTAAAAAAATATCAGTTTCCATATAGGTCAGTGTATTTCTGTTCTATTTTGTCTCTTCTATTCTGTTGATCTATATATACAACCGAATTTTGATAACTACACTATTATGTTCCACGTAGTGCTATAATAAGCCTTCAAATCATAGTAAAGGCCTCCAAATTTATTTTTTTCAAAATAGTTTGGGCTGGTCATGGGGAGGAAGCATTGATTATGCATAAAGTTCAAGGAGCCTTCTAGTAGGAATAGACTAGAACTCCCCCTTTCTTTTTGAAGTTCAAGAGTCACAAGTAAAAACATCAAAGTCTAGAATGAAACTTACAAGGAAGAAACGGAATTTCTAAGCAAGTGGGTGATCAGACTTGAACTCAGAGTCTCAAGGCTGATGTGCTTCTAGCGCAGCATGGCTATAGCTAGAAAGCTCCCTCCAGCCTCAGTTGCTCTGACCCAGTGAAAATAAGGGCTGTGCTTGTGAGCAAGTGCTAAGGGAGCTATAAGCAAGCCATGCCTCCATGTGGGTGCCACTGCAGCACTGCCAGGGGGACCTGGGTCAACCAGGACCTGATGCTGTGGTGGACACACCACCCCCAGATCAGAGCACCTCTCTAATGTGCTTCTGAACAACATGTAAGGCTTATATTTTAGCAGGTTCTTATTCGATGGGGATAAGATGGGCCGAGATTCTGCATTTCTAACAACCTGTCCCAGATGCTGCTGCTGCTGCTGCTCTGTGGGTCACAGTTCCAGTAGCAAGATGTACAAGGTCAGCGTGCAAGGAGCAGTAACCCAAGTTTGAGTAGTGGCTGTCCCTGAACTTGCCAGGCTCCCACTTCTCTCTTTTTCTGGTGTCATCAGAAACAGACTGCACAGATATTGACTCTTGAACCTGAAATGAGGAACTGGGCACTTTCACTGGCCCTGGCTTGACAGAGATATGATCGTGATAGTGCTTATTTTATCACAATGACCATCTAAATGTCAACTGTTCTCTGGTAATGCTGTTTGAGAAATTGTTCACCAGAGAAATTTAGAGTCATTATACTGTGGGCGAAGATTTCATTAAAACATATGTGATATAGTAGACAATTATTAGGAAGAACAAAAGGATAAATGAATGAATGAATGCAGTCCATGATGAGACAGGAACTTTTCTTTTCTTTTTTTTTTTTAAGATTTATTTATTTATACATACAAGCTGGGGTACCCGCAGAGGCATGGGGCGGTGAGAGGGTTCACCAGAGACAGAGTGGGGAGCAGAACAGGCAGATCAGAAATACACTGCTGAGGGGAGCAGCGGGCGAGGCAGGAGAGGTCTACCGCACCATGTGGGATTCTCCCTGGCTGGGCGTCGAACTCGCATCGCGAGCTGCCCACAGCTCCACAGCGCAGAGCTCAACCACTGCACCACCAAGGAGGCCTGAGACAGGAACTTTTCAAATCTGCTTAGGACTATTGCCCGTATTTTGAATATCTAGCAAAACATAACAAAAAGGACAATGATTTGCAATTTAATTTTAATCATTCCAGTTAAAACTGTTGAGTTTCTTGAAATGGGCTTTTGGAATACAAAGAGTTCATTTCAGAATTAAATGGCCATGTAACTCACTTAGTCAAGTGTCCCAAGAAGGACATTTAGCTTTGAGTCCACAATCTGAGATAAGTCTGTGATTATTAAGACAAATACAGCTTCATACATATGAATTAATTTGTCCCACATGGTTTTGCTGGGTCCTTAATGTCAGGCAAATGTTGTGGGCTTTTATTAAAAATGCCAATGAATCACAACCTTCATAAGGTTACTTGGATCTTATGATTCTGGGAGACAAATCACTTCTTTCAGTGACTCTGGAAATCTTGTCTTAAAAAAAAGAAACCTCAGTATAAGAATTTTTCTGCTCTTCTTCTTCTCCAATATAATTTAACAATTATATTTACTGAGTGGACACTTCATCCCAGGACATGGCAACTGGGGACAAACAGGGGGGGTTCATGAACCCTGCCCTAAGGGTCTCACCATCTAAGGGGGGATGGAGACATTCGCAACACTCCACAGTACATGTTAACCTGAAAAAGGATGTTCAGGCTTTGCTGGAAATAGAGAGAAGCAATCATGGAAGACTTCATGGAGAAGATGATGCATGAAACAGATCTTGAGGGACAAATGGGACTATTGACAGAGAAGAAAACATCATTTAAAACCCACAGAAGAGTAGATTAGAAAGGCATGGGAGAGGTTGTAGCAATTTTGGGGAGGCTCTGTGTGATCTCAGGTCTCCGGTGCTGGGAAGCCTCTACTAACATTTGAGTGACCCAAAGTAGGACTCAAGTGGTAACTATGAGGAAACAATAAATGCTTCATCATAGGGGCAACAGAAGCAAATTTTCTGGTTTCAGATTCTTTTGATATTTCAGAAATATCTTCACAAAGTAGGCTTGGGATGCATTTCCCAGATTGGTGATCCAAAGAAGAGCCTATGTGAAGCTTTGTAAGGGGATGCTTGTCTTTTGTTCTTTATTCTATCTGGAATTATGGTCTTGGAAATTTGGGATGCTTAGTGAGGATCCTCACATATTTGCACTCACATTGAATATTTACAAGCAAGGGACAGAAAGCCCTATTCAAACACGCTAAAGATCCCAAGAGGGATCATTCTAGGTCACCTTAGTGGACACCTACAACACCCATGAACTATGTCCAAGGGAGAATATGGAGACCCCAGCCTAAGAAGTCCTACTCACTCTTGAGGCCCAAAGAAGGCCAAATGTGGACACCAGGAGGTGGAAATGATTGTGAGTCACTCAGAGGATGTCACCAGAATCTCTTCTCCATCTAAAAGCAATAAAATAAAAAGTTCCTGCTTCTTCTTTCAGGTCACCTTCAAATAACCACACCTCTGTGGAACCTTCCATGTTTGCCCTTCTCCTTGTGCTCAGTGGCATGGTTCCCTGTCTGGTGGCCCACAACCCTTGTAGATCTCATCACCCCACTGGAGTATGTGTCTCCCTGTTTAGATATGTATCCACCATCTACCTGTTTAGATATGTATCCACCATCAGACCATGAGCTCCTGGAAGGTAAGCACTGTGTCAGGTCATCAAGGGTATGATAACACAAACAATTCATTACTTAAAATTGTGCTAAGTGGCCCTCTGTGGTGGCACAGGGGTTAAAATCTCAGAGTTATCAAGCTATTGCCAACCACTGCAGCATGAGTTCAATCCCCGGCCAGGGAGCTGACCCACATGGCACAGCAGACCTCTCCTGTCTCACCTACTGCTCCCCTCAGCAGTGTATTTCAGTAGATTCATCTGTTCTGCTCCCCACTCTTGTCTCTGGTGAATCCTCTCATCCCCCATCCCCACCTCTGGCCTACACCACAGTTCTTCCACGCAAAAATAAATAAACTATTTTTTAAAAAACCAAACAAACCAAAACAGTTATATAATCCTCCTGTTATCAGTACCTGATGGATCATCATCTCTTGAGTCTGCTTTCTAGGAAGTTTCAGAAAGGCTTTTTTCTAGGTGATGACAAAGGTGGCTGCCAGCACTTCTATGCTTAGTAACTATAGCAGGGCACCACTTTCTGAAGGCTCCAGCAAAATCCCAAGCTGGACTCCCATTGGTCTGTCTTGGCTATTTATTCTTACCATGTGCTTAAGCCAGGGGTATATAGGATCACCTTGGCCAGGCCCAGCCGAGTGACCTGGTCATTTTGGTCTTGTGCCCATACCAGGTGCCAGGATGGATTAGCCTACCCCACCCTTGCCCCATCCACATAGAG
The DNA here is from genome assembly GCA_004024925.1 of Scalopus aquaticus. Classification (NCBI taxonomy): domain Eukaryota; kingdom Metazoa; phylum Chordata; class Mammalia; order Eulipotyphla; family Talpidae; genus Scalopus; species Scalopus aquaticus. The sequence goes on from PVIJ01008110.1 coordinate 5,576, forward strand.
AGAGGGCTAGAGGTGAGTTCGCATGAAGACAGACTGTCAAAAATCTATATCTGCATTTACTTACATTCAAGGAGACACAGAAGTGTTTGACTCCTTACATTTCAAAATCAAAGATTCAGACTATTAAATAAGTAGACAAAGTCTTCCTACTGTGATTGCAGAATCAAGTTTCATGTTCTATAAAAGATCTAAAAATGAAGACTGAGTTAGATCGCTACATTTTATAGCTTGCCATTTCCAGACAATGGATAAGTACTAATTATTTCTCTCACAACCCCTTCAAAGGCAAATAATGTTATTCAAATAAATCTCTCACAGATTAGAAAACAGAGAGGTTGTGACAACTTACCAATGAATAGAATGGGTCCTAATGGTTTTGTTAAGAGGTCTGGAGTCATAGAACTTGGTTTTGAAACCTTGTTCCCTCTCTAACAGGCTGTGGTATACATAGATAAGTCATTTCATCTTGCTGGGCAATAATGATATATCCCTCAGAGACTTTTAATGAGGACTAAAATGTAGTCTTAAAATGTAAAACTGACAGGTAATTCATTTCTTCAGTCAGACAATCAGTACTTATTTGCCCTGAGCGAGACACTAGACATAAGGGTCCTCAAGGGTCCTGTCCTTGAGATACTGGTACCAAAATCAGTTGAGTAGATAAAAGATTGTCATTAGCTGTGAGTTATTATGATAAAACATGTCAATGGGGGCTCTGAGGAAGGAGAGGTTGATTGCTTTAGTGACTAAGGAGGTTCATGAAACCATGGACTGAGTCTTAAAAATTGTGCTCATGAAGGCAAAAGAGGGGGCAAGGCAGGCAAGAAACACCAGGACAGCTGCCTGCTCAGCTGAGCTTGCACCCCCGGAAGGCGGCCAGGGAAATAGATCCCTGAGGAATGCTGGGTCCTGGTCTTGAGGGGGAGTAAGCAAATGCAGAGAGAGACAGGGACAGGCACAGTGATGAAGGAGGCATAAGTGGGGCAGAAAGCCACTAACAGAGCGACAACAAGGCTCAGAGAGTCACAGAGGGACTGGCTACCTCTACAATGTCAGTGTCTGTATTAGTTCACTAGGGTTGCCGTAGCCAAGTGCCACATACTGGTGGCTTAAATGACAGGAGTCAGTTGTGTCATTGTCTGGAGCCCAGAGGTCCTAGATTGAGATGTCACCAGAGTTGGTTCTATTAAATAACAAAAACCCCACTCAGTTAATTTTCAAGATCCAATTGATTGTATTAAACTATTTACAAATTCAGTAGCATCCTATGTAACAAACAGAAAGACTTTTCAAAAAGTTGTCAAAATGGAAGGTATTTGTAGTCAGAATGGTTGGGACAAGAACATTAACTGAAGGACAGAAGGATTACTTTAGACAAAGTCACCATTCCTTCAGCTAGGTAAGACAGTGTGTGGGGGGTGGGGTGGGGGATGGGGACAGACTCATCATGCAGATGACCTCACCAGTGCTGACCAGGGAACCCCATCTTGGTTAATTTGAATTTATGCTTTTGGAGGAGGCTAAAACTATAGTTAGATTAGGTAGTAACTGTTGGTGGGGGTTGGCATGAATGACTCCATTTTGGATCTGATTTTTTTTCTTTCATTCAAATTTTTAAGTTTATTCAAAGAGCCATGAGGGATAGCTCTTTTCTAACCTCTCTCCTTGATTTGTGGTTGGTCATCTTCTCCGTGTCTCTTCCATCACACTCCCTATTTGCGTATCTGTGCCTTAACTTCCCATTTTAGTAAGGACACCAGTCCTATTGGAATAGCATCCCCCTCCCCCGCCTCAACCTACAAATGAGAATTTGAACTTGATAATCTCTGTGAAGAGTCACATTCTAAGGTATTGGGAGTTAGGAATCCAACCTATCTTTTTGCGGGGAGACATAATTCAACTTATAACACTTTCCTTATCTTACATCAGTGTTGATAGTTAGCACTCACACCTCATAGAGTCATAATGGGGATTGAGAACTTCTGAATGTGTGTCCTGTGTGTGGTAAGATGTCTGGCAATTTAAGCTTCAATAAGGGGTAGCTTCTCTCACTACTACTGTTATATGAAGAACAGGAAGCAAGATGGAGGACAGACAAGTAGGAGCGGTAAAGAGAAGAGGGAGAACGCAAACAAATTAACATTCTGATATTAGATTAGGAGGGCAAAAGATCAAATTGAATTACATATGTATAGAGAACTTCTGTGGCTATGAATTCTAGAGTAAATGGACAGAGGGAGGAAAGGGGCAGGGCCATTAGATGCACAAAACTCAAAGAGGGATTATAATTGAGGCTAAGTGTTTAAATTAAATTCAGACCCCAACGCATACAAGGAAAAAATAACCTTATCTAAACTTTTCTTCAAGACTTGTTTTTGTCAACACAGCAGAGTCCAGAGGATTATTGGCTGACCTTGAACTGAGTGCCAAGGTCAGTTTGGTTTGGAAGACAAGACTTCTAGAAGTTTGCCCTGCCTTAAGATTGATTTCTCTGATAAAGAGCTTATTTCTTATGAACTTAACTTTTTTCATATTAGTGTTTAACATTTTTCTGATGAATACTTAGGAATGATATGTGAATAATGCAATATTTCCAGTTTTTAGTTTTCTAAGAATCTCCTGATCATTTTCTATAGAGACTGAACAGTCCCCCCAACAATGGAAGAACATTCCTTTCTCTCCTCACCAACATCCTCACCTACACTTGTTGCTTCCAGTTTTCACAGCACCATTATTTGTGATAACCAAGATGTGAATCAACCTAAACGCCCATTCACAGATGATGCAATAAAGAAATTGTGGACTAGATACTCAATGGAATATTACTCAGTTATTTAAAAAGATAAACTAGTGACTTTGGGGACAATATGAATGGGCCTTGAGGTGATTATATGAAACTCAATAAATCAGAAAGTGAAAAATAATTACTAAATTATTTCTCTTATTTGTGGATTATAAAGAACCAAAAAAAAAAAAAAAACCAAACTGTCAAAACACAACTGAAATAACTTAGATTCTGTGAAAATCATGGTGGTTACCAGTGGGAGGGAGTGTGGGGGTGACTGGGGAGGGTAAAGTGATAGTGTCTGGACATGGAGCTTTGGGGAAAGCAACTGAAGCATGGACACATGCTGGGGTGTGAAGTTGTACTACCAAACTGACTTTTTTTTTTTTTTTTTGGTAAATGAATGGCAAATCAATAAAAATCTTGATGGGGAAAAAAATGGTTCTTTCTTTCTGTAGATGTCCCTAAATCTAAGTAATCTGCAGTCTCTAAAATTTTGATTTAATTTCTTCATGGACAACGGAGCCTCGACTGACCTTAGTTCCATATGCCAAGGAGACACATACTGGGAAAAGCCTGTCTGAGCATTTTGGGGGAGTCAGGTCCTACACAGGCTTGTCAATGGGAACCTGGATGCTCTTAGACGATAAATGGAGTAAGGAGGAAAGAGCCTGCTCTTGGCTGAGGCTAGGTCCTGGGACAAAATGGGGTCTCAGGAACACCAGAAGGACACTTGTGATCTCAAGAAATATGAGATTTGAACAAATAGAACCTCTCCTGAGGCAGCACACACAGCCATGAAAGACTAAGTCGCACATGGACCCAGGATGGGTCCCCTGGACCCTATCTGGGGGTAAGTCACTCAGCCTAATGCCTAGCACCATGCAGGGAGATCCAGGAGGGCAGGATGGCAGTCTGTCCTGTTCATGGCAGTGTCCTTTTTGCCTAGAACATGGAGAAGATATTCAATATAATATTATTATTAAATAATATATATAATATAATATATAATTATATAATATATTGAATAATAATATTGAATATGTAATATTGAATAATTATTGCACAGTCAATGCATCAGAAGTGCTCAGTGTGAGGCTGCAGCCTGTGCAGTCAACTTGCCAGACAGTCAACACTTAACCAGCCATGATCAGCTTCCCTATTTTTAGCCTCGCTTCCAACTCTGGACCAATCAGAAAAAGCCAAATATGCACCCCCCAAACCAAAGACATAGGCTCCCACCCTTTTAGTTAGCCCACCTCCAGCTTCCCCTATAGCAACTTCTGATCAAAAAATGCCTGAAGTCTTCCTTTTTTCCACTATAAATTTGCCCCACTCCTCCGCCTGCCTCGGCATCTCTGCTAAGCTCCAGTGGTGGTGGCTGACTTCTTTGCTATAGCAAGCTAGAAATAAACAGCTCTGTTTATTCTCATTTGGGTGATGGGTGTTTATTTTCACATCAGGAATGGCACTTATCCAAAGCTCCACCTCTCTCTCTGCTGACTGCCTGTTCATAAGTGGCTGTAACCCAGCCTTCCGTGGAATGCACACAGCAATTCCATTACTTCCATTTTACAGTTGAAGAGACTGAGGCTTAGAGAGAAAACTGAAATTACTTGCCAGGACTAAATTCCAGGGCTGCTTGACCCCAAAGCTCTGTTTTCTTTCCCCTGATTGATCCAATCCTCATACCATGTAGGTTTTTCAAAGAATCACAAGTGGCTTTGGCTTTTCCCAGCCCCCTCTCAACTGTACAATGACAACATAGAGAGGCTTAAAATAACCACAGGATTTGTCCTTGGGAAGGCTTCCTGCCTTCACCACCAGTACCAAATCTGACTAATGTTCCTTGTGGGGCAGATGCATCTGAGCCCTTTGCCTCTATGCTGAACCCCCAGTGAGGAGGGCCCCCTTCTGTGGTGTGAAATGTGTAGAGATATTTTAGGCAGCCAGGAGTTAGTTCTGGGAGCATTCTTGAGAGCCAAGCTGTATTGAAATTGATTAATTTGATTCCTTCAGTCATTGCTCACAACACTTACTGAGCACCACCTGTATGAAACCTTGGTCCTGGGTGTGGGACACATGAGATCTGCAAAGAGTGGCTCCCAGAGCTCCTGCATCAGAAACCTAGGAGCCCCCCCAAAACCTACTGAGTCAGAGCTCCTGCTGGGGAGGCCTGAGGATCTGCATTTCTAGAACACTCTCGGGTGATTTTTATACCTTCTATACCTGGACAGCCACTGGGTTCAGAAGTTGGTACCCCAGTTGAGGAATTTACATTGAGTTACTTACCAAGGTCATCCAACTAGAAGTGGGGAGACCCAGAATCTGAATTACGTCAGGTTAATCAGTGCCACCTTATTCCACTACATTCTGCCCAAATATGCTCCTCATGCCTTTGTTTCTTTGCACATGAGGTTTCTGCCATAGAAAAGGCCTTACTCTCATTTTCCATTTAAATTCCTATTTATCCTTCAAAATCCATGTCAAATATTGCTTTCCCTAGAAAGTCATCCCTGCTTGTTTCCCCTCATAGCGGCAGCAAATTTTCATGACATTTTATATAACTTGCTCTTAAGATGGTAGATTCTGACCTCATATTCATCAAAGTTTAAAGACCAGATGGATATTCCAACAGTGATGTATCACACCATTCTCCCAAACTGGCAAAGGGGTAAGTCAAGCCCAATTCTGCCTCTATTAACCTTTATTCCAATCAGAGGTACTGTAACAGTGTAATCCGCACAGAAAGGGGAGGTTCCAAGTTCCCTACCCCACCCAAGGAAGGGTGGAGCTGAACAATGAGGAGAAGCTAGGAAAGGACTTCAGAACATGGAAGGAGACCCTTAAAAGGGATGTGGGTGACAGTCCCATGAGGAGGCTGACCTGTATCTTGACTTGAATTTTGATTTTGCTCTTTGCATTTCAGACTTGTCTGCACTCTTCTGCCCTTTCCTATGGGTCCCCATCAAAAGGTGCCTCAGCCTTGTGGCAAGCTTTCAGGCCTCAGTGGTCCTGCTTTGGGCCAACCCTGTTAGGCTGAGCATTTACCCACAAGGGATAGTAATTTTGGGTACTTCATTTGGAAACAACATTCTTTTCTTCTCTTCTTTCTCTTGCAACTCGTTCTATTAAAGTTCTTTTCTATTGAGGGTCTTATGCACTAAGAGTATGTTTATCTTTATGTGGTGGATGGCAGAATCCATTTAGAGCAGGCAAATTTGGAGGTCTTGAGTTGCCCCTTATTGTTCCCACTGGCAGTAGGATGAATTTGGGAATCAACTGGCTTCTGGCTTATGCCTGAGTGATCTAATGGTGAGAAGAGTATTGAAGTGTCTGGGGAAAGTGGAATGGGGTCTATACTCCCTACCGAGAAGGCTGAAGGTGTAGGGTTTCCCCAGATGCTGCCTTTGAGGTTACCAAGGAGGGTGAGATTGGCTCAGTCACAGGATGGATCACTGAACGGGAATGAGGAATGACACATACTGAGCAGTAGCAGTAACTGCGTGGACTGGATCAAGGAAACTGCAGGAAAGAGATCAGCAATGCAAACCTCCAAAGAACTCTTACAGGCTTATGTAAAAAATATGCAAAGTAATTCAAGGCCAGACTGGGATCAGACAAGTAGAATATCCTCTGCTTCCATCACCATTTTTTTTTTTCTCTTCCCAGACCCCAACACTAGCGCAGGTCTAGGGGCCAAGGACAAGCAGTCACTGAGATCTACCCTGCACCGTGAACCTCACACTGCTGAGCTTTGTGCATGTTCTCTTGCTTCCTTTGTTTCAGAGAAAAGGAAACTGAGGCACAATAGGGTGAATATTTTGTCCCAAGTCCAAAATAGCACATTGGACTATACCTGAAATAACACATCCCAAGTTTGTGGTTTCCCCCCAGTCAGGAAGCCTTAGTGTTCTTGGAGAGTTGATCGATGTAACCAAGCAAACAAGGGATCCCACAGTGGTCCTTAGAAGGGGTTGTGGAGGCCATGAAACTTTAGGAGCAGCTGATCAGAATGCTTAGTCTCTCACCTGGAAAATGCTTCCTCTCACATACAATGTTTCGTATAAATAAGAACTCCTGAGTTGGAGCATTGCAAAACAATGGCTCCAAGTCTCTCCTCTCATCCTGGAGCAGAATATAGATGCATATTAATAGGTCACAAGCCTGTACCAATGGCATTCTTTTCCATTACCTTACTTAAGCCTCACAAGGGACTTTAATGCCATTTTATAGATAAGGGTACAAAGGTCAAAAGGGGTGAAACTGCTCACCAGAGTTCACTCAGTAATTCAGACTATTCCATCTGTGTGATTTCAAAGACAGCTTGCAGATGCCTGGAAGTCAGGAATAGGGATATCTAGGCCAGGGAGATAGTTACAGGAGTGAGCAATTAGGATGGTTCATCATATTTAGGATCTGCTGCACCCATGTATAGTGCCTCTTACGGCTCCTAGAACACCATTCTTTAAAGCACCTGCCAGAACAAGAGGCATTGACAAGTTACTGCCAGAGAGTTTGTTCCATTACTTTGTCAACATCATTGAGTTTCCAAAAAAAGAAAAAAGCTCTACCCCCCTGGTAGGAATGGCAGACTGATGCCTCCCTGGAGCAAAGAGAGTCTCAGAAAGTCTACTAGGAAGGGATTCTGGTGGAATACAAGGTGGGGGAGTGGCAGACCCTCTTTCTTCCTGGGTCTTCCAGCCCAAACCCCAACCCCCTTCATCCTTGTCCCATTTCTCTTTTCTTACAGATCATATACCTATTTATGGAGCACCTACCATGTATCAACCCTGGCCTAACTCATGTAATAATGATGACAGATATCCGTGATTATTGCTGTGGGCTAGGCACTTTTCCAAATCCTCTACACATATTATTTCCTTTAATCCTCAAGCTGTAACTGGATCTTCTCCCCCAGACACAGGGTGGCTGGCTCCGGCCAGCCATGGCTCTCTGGAACCAAAAGACCCTCCAATCTGCCCTGACAAGAGTGTGGACAGACTGGGCTTTCCCCACTTTTATATCTATCTCTAGGATTCTAAAATGGACCAATCAGGTGCAAGCTAATTGGACCAATCGGGTTCAGTCTCACCTCATTAGTTAGTTATTTGGATTGAGAAATGGAAAATGAGGTGAAAAGGGTTAAATGGTCCAGTCACATGTTTAGGATTGATAACAGTCCAATCAGGCTTGTAGGCGTGAGGCACTCTGCCCGGGATGTAAGGGAGAGCAAATGCCTGCTTGATTCAGTCTGTCCCCCACCTTTGAAGAGGAAGCATTCTGCTCCCAGCCTCCAAAGAGAAAAGAAGGATTTGTTGGACCACCTTCAAAGAAGGAGTAGTGTGCAGTCTGCCTTCAAAGGATTCTACTCCTGACCTTTGAAAAGGAAGCAGTCAGCAGCCAGCCTCCAGACAAGTCAGTGTGCAGTCAGCCTCCAAAGAGAGAAGAAGGAGTCATAGGATGATTTTTGAAGAAGTCGGCAGCTGCCGTCAAAAAGAAAGGAATCAATGGACCAACTTTGAAGAAAGATTCTGCTCTCAGCTTCTGAAGAGAGAAATGCATCGGGTAGTCAACCTACATGAGACTGACCAGCCCTTCATAGACTTTGTAAACTTCTAGATCTCCACACCACTGTAGACCTTTGCAGAGACTCTGCTCCTGGACCTGCCTCCAGCCTTGCCTCTGACATCACCTGTAAGGAGAACCATGGGGCTTGACCCAAGTGTCTTGAAGACCACAACCTCTGGCTCTCCAGAATCACCTCCTGGTGCTGTGAGCCCATCGCAATGCGAGTCCAGCAGACTGCTGCTGTGGGTTGTTGCTGCAGTGGGCTGCTGCAGGCTCTCCTCCTCCTCCTCCTCCTCCTCCTCCTCCTCCTCCGCCTCCTCCTCCTTTCCCTCCCTTTTCTTCCTACTCCTCCTCCTTTTCCTCCTCTTTTGCTTCTTTTAAGATTTATTGATTTATTTTTGTGTAGAAGAACTGGGGTGTAGGCCAGAGGTATGGGGGGCAGTGAGATTATTCACCAGAGAGAGAGAGTGGGGAGCAGAACAGGCAGATTCACTGAAATACACTGCTGAGGGGAGCAGTGGGTGAGAGAGGAGGGATCTGCTGCGCCCTGTGGGAAGCTCCCTGGGATCGAACTCAGGCCATGGTGGTGATAGTGCTGAGACATAACCCTTGTACCACCAGGGAGGTCCCAGTATCACCTCATCTTCCACGAGCAGACTGTTTGGGACTTCTGTGGACACTGTCTGGGGTGGGATAACTGGCTACTTGTGGCCTCAAAAACTCTTTCCTTTTCCCAATCTCTTGTTTATTAAATTAACCCTGCTGTTGTTGGACCCCGAGCCTGAGTAGTTTTGCATTTGTGCCTGTGGATGAGAACCCCCTGGCAGTGACCTGTTCCCAACCTGGGTCACTGAACCTCTGAGCTCTGTTTGAGCACTTTTTTGTACTTTTTCTAAACAACCCAGGGAAGAGGGAACCATTATTTTCCCCAGCTCACAGAGGAGAACAATATGCACCACGGGAAATAAGTGCAAAACCCCTCCCCATTTTACAGATTGGCAAACCAAGACCCAGGGAGGCTATGAGAACAGGTCTAGGTGGCAGACCAGGTAAGAGGCATAGCTGGGGTGGAAACCAATGCTTTCCACCCCAAGTCTCATTTCCTCTCCTGCTCAAGTCCTGTATTTTTTTGCAATTTCCCTACTCAATCTTCCCTTTCATCACAGGACGTAGGTAGATTAAGTTTTGGCTCTATAACCAGGGTGGACACTCTCAGGGCCCTAAGGATCAGTGTTTTATTTATTTATTTATTTAATTTTTTAAATTATTATTTATATCTTCCACATTTTGTATTCCTGTTGGGTAACCCACCACCAATTCACCCATGACCCATCACGCTGGTCCCTTATGCCCTTTTCTACCCCATTTTGAGCCCTTATCTTTCCCTCCCTCTCTGGGTGTCTCTTTCATATTTAGTTCCCCTATATCCCTGTTATAAGTGAAACCATTCGGTATTTTTCTTTCTTTCTGGGTTACTTTGCTGAGCATGATCCCTTCTAGTTCCATCCAGGTTGCTGCAAATTGCATGTGTTTATCATTTTTGAATGCTGAATAGTATTCCATTGTGTATATGTCCCACATCTTCTTGATCCAGTCATCTATTTTTGGGCATCTGGGTTGTCTCCATACCTTAGCTATTGTAAATAGTGCCGCAATGAACATATGGGTGCATGTATCCTTTCGGATTATTGTTTATTTTTAATTAAAGTAATTTTTAATTAAAGTAATATTTATTTTGTAGTGGAGTAACATTGGGTATCACCACCATAGTGCGCTGACTACCAAGTCACCCATGATTACTACCATAGTCCATTGTGCGTCCTTTGTCTTAGCTCTGGCCTCTTCCCCGCCACCTCTGCCTTAAGGATCACTTTTTATTAGGACACACCATCTTAGCAGGGAGGCAATTAAAACCACACCTTTTAGGTGAGTACCAGACCGGCTGAGTCTCATTTCCCTTTCCGGTACTGAGGGGCTGAGTAGAACCCTCCTCACAGGTTGCCTTGAGCACTAAAGTAGGTGATGGTGTGGGTTAGGTGCATGGGGATGTAGGGTCGGCCTCCCCTCAAATATGCCGAGAAACTTTTTCAAACATATTCTAAGACAGCTTCTTTTTCAATATGTCACCTTGGTATGTAGAATTAAAGGCAACTGAGACCCTGTGGACCTGGGGAGAAACTATCACCATCATCTTAAAGAACGCAGATGACTGGGCCTCCCAGGTGGCACGAGTTAAGCGCAGCACTGTGGAACTGTTGGCAGCTGCAGTGCAAGTTCGATGCCTGGCTGGGGTGATTCCCACATGACACAGCAGACCTCTCCTGCCTTAGCCGCTGCTCCCCCCAGCAGTCTATTTCTGTTGATCTGCCTGTTCTGCTCCCCACTCTGTCTCTGATGACCCCTCTCACTGCCCCACACCTCTGGCCTGTACCCCAGCTAATATGCATAAACAAATAAATCTTTAAAAAAAAAGAACACAGATGACTTAGATTTAGGAATAGCCTCAGAAACAAGTTTTTTATTGGAGAAACTTAGCTTAAGACAGGGAAATCTCCAGAGGCAAGGTTTTATCACATGAAGTCATCCTCTCTTCATCATGGGATGAGATCATGAAAACCCTCCTTTCTTTGTGAGGTCCCTGGTCTCTGTCCCATTCCTAAGCTCAGCATATAACACTCAGTTTGTCCCATTTACTTTAGAATTTGATGTCCACTTGTTTACTTGGCTAGTCCTAGAAGAACTCAAGGTGGCATGGAGAGGGGGTTTGATCCCCTGCACTCCTACAGGGCAGAGAGGATCATTGTTCACACCCTGCCTTGCTTTCCTTCTCTTCTTTCAACCCCTGCCAGTGAACTAAGGCTCTATGCTTCAGGGTCTCCTAGAAACCCTCCAGAACCTCACGTTCAGCTGGTTGAGGTCCTGGACCTGGTCAAGTTCAGTGAGTGACACAGCCCACAGCGACACAGCAGCAAAGTGGCAGCAGGCCCTTAGGCTCTGCCATCCACTTTGACTGTTGGCTGGCTCTGGCCAGGCTCCTTAAAAACTCAGCACACACATAATGGGGCCTTCAGAGCAGACAGCAACAGCATGGGAGCCCAGAAGGTTCTATATAGCAAACACCTCAGGCATTCCCTGAAGCATTTTCCTTCTCATCTGGCATGAGTCATTCATGGTGGAAACTACCTGGATGCTTTCCAGAAGAGTCTTTTAATACATATTTTGTCTTTGGCTCCCAAACATGCCAGCTTCTTTCCCACTCATGGCCTTCACATGTGTTCTCCCTTCTGCCTGCTCCATCCCCAGAGCTCTGACAGATGGAAGTCTCCCACAGGTCTTTGGGATGCCCCCTGCTCCATGCAGGATAGGGCTTCCTGTTTCTCTGCTGCGCCTCTCCCATTACCCTACTCTTTTTCCCTTCTGCTATAGGTCTTGATAATAGTTACTAATTTATCAGTGTGATTGTGTGTGTAGTCTCTGTTGGCATTGCCACTCAGTTCTGGCCTATGAACAGATAAGACGTTTGCTTCAGAAGGTCAAGCACAAAGACACAGAGAAAGACTTGCCAGACTGAACAGCATGTGCAACAAAGTTGCTGCGCTTTCTTGCCCAAGCTTCCGTGGTGGAGTGGATGGCCAGGCACACACTGGACAGTGCTGCCCTTGACCATGATCTGCTGTAGCTTTTGACCTGGGTACAGTCACTGGCACACCCCCTGCGCTCAAACCTCAGCTTTGTTATTTACCATATGACTTTGTTATGACTACTCAGTCTTCCCATGCCTCTGTTTTCTCTCTGCAAAATAGGCATGATAACATTGTTGGGAGTACTCAGAGAGTCTAGCTCTGGTGCTTGGAATAATGTCCAGCTAGTGCTTTGTGTGTGATAGCTGCATTCTTAGAAGCTCTTTAAGAGCAGGAACTGCATCTGCTGGTGTGTCTGGCAAAGTGGAGATGCTCCCTCAATGTGTGCTCAAGAAATACATGATAAACAGGGTCTCCATGAGTTCAGGTCAAACAAAACACAGACTAGCTCCAATATCAGGTTCTCACATGGTATTGATTTGGGGTCTTGCCCCCGGCTCTGGTTGTACAGTCCCAAACCTCAGCTGCCTTGGATTGCTCCATTTTCCTCACCAGGGACGTGGGCTCAGACTCTTGAATGGGGACAATCAGAGTTCCTACCTGAAGGAGAGAAACTAGATTTTTGGTAGAGAACATAATGTAGTATATACAGATGTTGATTTATAAGGCTATATACCTGAACCCCATATCATGTTCGATACCGATGTTACTTCAATAAAACGTTTAAAAAAATCAGGGGTTGCCAGGAATTAGGAATAGGAAAGGGATGAATAAGAAGGACGAAAAGGATTTTTAGGGCAGGGAAATTACTCCATGTGATACTGTAATGGAGGACACGTCATTGCATATTTGCGACACCTCGTAGAATGTACACCACCGAGAGTGAATCCTGACATAAGCTGTGGACTTTGATCATGAACGTCAATGTAGGTCTGTGATGTAACAAATGGACATTCTGGTGGGGGATGCTGTGGGAGGAATGCAAGTGTGGGTATGTGGGACCTCTGTGCTGCCCCTCAGTTTTGCTGTGAACCTCAAACTGCTCTTAAGAAATAAAATTTATCATTTAAAAAAATCTACTCTATAGAATTGCTGTGATTAACTAGTCAACATTTGTGACATATGCTAATAGATATATTAAGTGCCTCTACTCAGAAAGGCTCAGTAGTTCAATTATTATTATTTTCCGTGTTTTTCTAAAGGAAATTATTCACAGTTTTTTCATCTTTCCAAGGCCTCTGAGAACTCTTTCTGAAACACAAAAGTAATCAACACAGCCTTTTGAGACCCCAAGCTCTTAGGACAAAGTTCAGTGAAAATTAGGAGTATTCTTGCCTGGACGCAAAATGTGTGCCATTTATAGTTATTTACCTCATTTTATTTGATCTTATAGCAATCCTAAGAGGTAGGTAATATAAGTACATATTATGTATTTCTATACATAATATACATACATATAATACATATATACATATACAGAGAATACATATATATAAATATAATATTCATATATATGTAATGCACACACACATATTACTTCTTCCTGGTATGTATGTGTCAACTTCCTTCTGGTCGACATGCTGACCATTTAACATGACACTTAACCCTGTCTTTTAGTCCTTCTATTCTACTTCCACCTGTACATGTTGACGAACTTCTGTCTTGAAGTCCTCAAATTCCCTGGAGAGTGGTGATCTTTCAGTTTAGGTGTCCCATTCATCCCCTTTTCCCTCAGGTTGAAATTCCTCTCCCACCTGCACCTGACCCAGGCCCCTGGCCTCTACCAGGGATACTGAGAAGATTTTTAAAAAATGTTTTATTGAAGTAACATCGGTGTCGAACATGATACGGGGTTCAGGTGTACAGTCTTATAAATCAACATCTGTATATACTACATTATGTTAACTACCAAAAATCTAGTTTCTCTCCTTCAGGTAGGAGCTCTGATTGTCCCTAATCAAGAGCCTGAGCCCGTGTTCCTTGTGAGGAAAATGGAGCAATCCAAGGCAGCTGAGGTTTGGGACTGCACAGCCAGAGCCGGGGGCAAGACCCCAGATCAATACTCAAGTATACTTTTTCTAGATACTGAGGGTGGGCCCCTTGCTCCGCTTCTGCAGCAGCACTGTCCGCCTCACTTGATGGTCTGCTGCCCCATCAAACAGGATTACAGAGTCCCAAGCTGCCATGTGCATCACTATAGCCATTTGCGATGAGCGGGGCTTGGTAGGGCAGGGACACATTTGAGTAGAATGACAACACCCCAGCATCCCTGTGCTCCCTGGGCCCTTCCCCCCCCCCCGATGTCAGAGCGCCAGGGTGTTTGTTGATGTCTAGCAGTTATCAAAAGTATTTTACATTGTTGAATTGTCTGCTACATGAATGTCTAATATTTGTTTTTATCATTCTGACTTGTCTTGCTGCATATATATTTTTTTCAAATTCTACTTTGTTGAAAATGGACTGCATTTCATTCTTTCTTGTGGCTATGTCATGGTCACAGGTATGGATTTACCACATCTTTATGATCCACTCACTGATTGAAGATTTAGGCTGTTTCCAAGTCCTAGATAGACAGCAATGTTGTTATAAAGGTTGCAGAGCATGTAGGGTTTTTTTTGGTCGACAGTTTCATATTTGTGGTAGATACCCACGAGTGGAATTGCCTGGGTGTATGGTATTTCTATTTTGAATAAAATTATTTAATTTTTAAGGAAAATCAATACTGTTTTCCACAACAGTTTCACCAGTTCACATTCCCACCAGCATCATTATTCCCTCCAAGATTTGTTGTAGGGGGTCTTTTTTAATAGGTGCCATTCTCTCTGATGTGAGGAGGTATCTTATTGTGGTTTAATTCTCTATACCTCTCAGAAGTGATGATAAACATTTTTTTTCATGTATCTTTTGGCCTTCTAGATATTCTCATTAGTGAATGTCTGTTCATCTCTGCTGCCATTTATTAACGGAATTTTTTGTTGTTGTTGTTAAATTGTATATATTTTTAAAAATATATCTTGGATATTAATTCCTTATCAGTTACATATTGAATGGATGTTTTTCCCATTCAGTATGGTATCTATTTAATCATCTTGTCTTTCCTTTTGCTGTGTAGAAGCTTTTTAACTTGAGTTAATATTAGTTGTTTATTTTTGTTTCTAATCCCTTCCTCTGAGTCATCTTAAATATCTTTATTCTTGATATTATGGAATGTGAGGTCTAAGTTTTAGACTATATAATTTATTATTGCAGGTCTTATGTCTAAATCTTCAATCCATTTAGAATTTATTTTTGTTAGAAGTAATCAAACTTCATTTTTTAAAAATGTGTGGCTTTCCAATTTCTTAACACCATTTACTAAAGAGACTGTCTTTTCTTCATTTTGTAACTATAGATGTTTTATCATAAAATAAGTGCTGGAATATGTATAGATTAATTATGGACTTCTGATTCTGTTCCATCGGTTCATGTATGTTTTGTTTTTAATACTGTTGCTTTAAAGTTTGAAGTTAGGAAACACGATTCCTCCATTTCTCTCCTTTTATCTTAAGTTTGATTTTTCAATTCAAGGTTCCATATAAATTTCAATATTTTTTATTCAGTTTCTTTGAAAAATGTTACTGAGCTTTTGATGGGGACTGCATTAAGTTTGTTTATCATTTTGGGCAGGATAGTCATTCTGACTATATTTATTCAATCCATCCACAGTACAGGATATCCTTCCATCTCCTATGTCACTATCTAAGGCTTTTAATATTGTCTTATAGTTCTCATTGTATAGGTCTTTTACATCATTTTAAAAGTTGATTCCAAGGTCTTTTTGAAGCAATTATAATGGAGTTATTATCTTAATTTCTTTTGCTTCTTTTTTGTTTGTATATAAAAAAGGATGGATTTGTACGTTGATTTTGCAGCCTGCCACTTTGCTGTATTCATTTATTATTTCTAATAACTATTTTATGGAATCTTTAGGATCATATGATATCATATAGTCTGATATCATATAGTCTGTAATATCATATAGTGATATCATATAGTCAATAAGTAATTTCACTTTTCTTTTCCTATTTGGATTCCCTTTATTTCCTGTATTTGTCTGATAGCTCTGGCCAAAAGATCTAATATTAAGTTAAGCAGAATAGTGACCATGAACATTCTTCTCTCGTGCTGGATCTTATGGGGAAAACATTCAGCTTTTCCACCTTTGAGTGTTGTATTGGTTTGTAGTGTATAGCCTTTATTATATTTAAGTAGGTTCCTTCTATCCTCCTCTTATTTCGATTATTTATCATCAATGGGTATTGAATCTTATCAAAAGTTTTCTCTGCATCTACTGATATTTTCATATGAATTCATCTTTACATTTGTTGATATAATGTATTATATTAATTGATTTACATATAGCCATTTTGTTATAGTGTTATTTTTTG
>PVIJ01008110.1:22039-76891 GCA_004024925.1 Scalopus aquaticus
TATATATTTTTATTGTTATTTACGTCTTTTACATTTTGTATTCCCCTTGGGTAGCCCACCACCAATTCACCCGTGATCCATATCCATGGTCCCTTGTGTTCTTTTCTATTCCATTTTGTGCCCTTTTCCTTCCTTCCCTCCGCCTCCCCCCCCCCCCCCCCCCCCCTTCTCCCCCCCCCCCCCCCCCCCCCCCCCCCCCCCACTGATTGTCTCTCTCCCACCCGGCCTCCCTATAGTCCTGTTATAAGTGAAACCATTCGATAAACACATGCAATTTGCAGCGACATGGATGGAATTAGAGGGGATCATACTCAGTGAAATAAGCCAGAAAGAAAGAGAAAAATATTGTCTTATCTTTTTAATTTTTTTGAGGGCTTCCTATTGTTTTGTTGAGGTTCCACTTCCACTGTCCTATGTGTTGTTTCTATTATTTTTTGTTTGAGGATTCTATTGAGTAAGTGTATGATGGACTATTTGTGTGGTCCATTGCATGGTCTGGTCTGGCTAGTTCTAACGTCCCACAGTGTGACTTTTCTTCTCCTGCATGTTAAGTAATTTTGGAGGGCTTTTTTTTTTTTTTGCCTTAATATTCACTGTTCTGTCGCTTTACAGTAACTTCTTAGGATTTATTTCGTATGATACTTGGTGTTGATAAATTCTTTAATATTTTGCTTTTCAGTGAAGCTCCTTACTTCTCCTTCTATCTTGAATGTTACTCTTGCTGGGTAGAGGATTCTGATCTTTTAAGTTTTTTTTTTTTTTTAAGTTCTTTGTCTCTTTCCAGACCCTTTGTGCTGACAGTCTGATTGGTGCTGTCTCAAAAGTTACCCTTTTTCCTTTTGATATTTTTAGTACTCTGTACTTACTTCTAATTCTTGACATCATTGTTATTATGTGTCTGTGGGTAAGTCTATCAGTATTATTTTGTTTGGAACTCTTTGGACCTCTTGGATCACAACTTCTGGTTCATTTCCCAGAGTGAGATTGTTACAGTGATTCTTTCTTTTCCTTTTTTTTTTTTTCTCGTGGCCCTTCATAGACCTCATTCCTGAATATCTGTCTTCAGAACACCAGATTCAGTGTAGGTGGTAGATTCAGAAACCTCAGTTTATTTATTTTTTTAAAGATTTATTTATTTACGCATACAAGCAGGGGTATGGGCCAGAGGTGTGGGGCAGCGAGAGGGATCACCAGAGACAGAGTGGGGAGCAGAACAGGCAGATTGACGGAAATACACTGCTGGGGGGAGAAGTGGGTGAAGCAGGAGAGGTCTGACGCCCCATGTGGGAATCTCCCCCGCTGGGCGTCGAACTCGCGTTGCTGCTGCGGACAGATCCACAGCGCAGTGCTTAATTGTTGTGCCACCAGGGAGACCCCTACAGTGATTATTTCTTTAAATAGGTTTTTGAAGCTGTTTTTTTTCTTCTCATTCTGGGAGTTCCCAGGATATGGATATTATTTCTCTTTAGGTTGTCTAAGAGAGTTCTTATACTGTTTTAAATTTTTTATTCTTTTTTTCTCTACCTTGTGCTGTTTTTGTGTTCTCCAGGACTGTGTATTCAAGTTCATTAATTCTCTCTATTGTTTCTGTTCTCCTGTTATTGGGGCCCTCAATTGTATTTTTCAAATCAGCTGTAATGTTTCTGAACACCATTATTTCTGAATGCAGCTACCTTGTATTTGCATTATCTTTATTCAATTATTATTTTATATCTTCTGTTGTTTTTATATTCTATCAGTGTCATCAGGACTGTTGTCCTGAATTCCTATTCTGTCATGCTCTGCTACTCCAATGAATTGCGAACTGCAAAAAAATCCTTTCAGGGTTTTTTGTTCTGGCATTTGTTCTGTTTCTCTGTCTCCTCATTTTTGATTGTATATGTGATTTAGTAAGCATTGATTTTCAATTGCTATTTTTGTAGTTATTGCTAGTGAAGGGTAGTAGGCTTAAAAGATGAATAAGATAATAGGCATTGAAGGAGCTCCTCATTAGATCCAGGAATTAGAAATCCTGTTGTAAAGCATATCTCTGTGGAGCATGGCAAGTGTTTTAGGTATCTCAGCCTGGACTTCAGTAGAAGCTTCTTCTAACCTAATTCTAACCTAACCTAATTCTAACCTAATTCTTCTAACCTAATTCTAACCTAATTCAGGCTACAGCTTTTCTGTGTAATGAGCCTCAGTTTCAAGCCAACGGTTCTTGCTCTGTGCCCTCAACTTTGTAACACTCCATCAATGCTCCCTCTACCCTGGGTACCTGCTTGCACGCCAATATCCAGTATAGTGCTGGGTACTGTCAGCATGTACCCAAGACAATAGCTGTAGGGGGCTCTGCACTGAAGTCATTCCTCCTCTTGGGGGTTCTACTGCCCCACTATTAATTTAATAAATGCAAAATTTCCTACCCTTTTTGGTCAGGCTGATGCCCTTATTGTGCATGCTGATAGTCAGTTTTGCCCTCAGGGGTTTTGACTTTCTTTTATAGTTTTATTGTGCATGTCTGGAAGCGATGGACCCAGAGCCATCATTCTGTTGTCATATTGCTGGACTCCAGTAATATTATTAATTCTATTTCATCAAGAAGAAGATTGAGCTTGATTCGTGAGACCAAACTTACAGATTGGGATAATGAAACTGTTACCTGCTTATTCTTCCTTCCCAAGAATGTTCATGGCCAATGCTCTTGGCTCATGGAGTCTGGATCTTGGCTGATCTTTCAAGTCCTTGAGCGTTTGTCCATGCTCTTCCCGCCGCCTGGTATGCCCTCTCACTCTTCTTTTTTTTTTAAATTTATTTATTTATGCATCCAAGAGCTGGGGTGTATGCCAGAGGTGCGGGGGGAGGGAGGCTGAGAAGATTCATCAGAGACAGAGTGGGGACCAGAACAGGAAATATACTGTTGAGGGGGAGCAGCTGGCGAGACAGGAGAGGTCTGCTGCACCATGTGGGAAGCTCCCTGGCTGGGAATTGAACTCATGCTGCAGTGGCTACCTATAGCTTCTTAGTGTGAGACTTAACCTTTGCACCACCAGGGAGGCCCTCTCACTATTTATCTGGAAAACTCAATATATGTTGTGGAATCAAGCTAATCATCATCTTTGGAAAGCTTCTCTGAACCTCTTCTCCCCAAAAGAGTTATGAATTCCTTCTCTGGGTTTCTGTGGGCTTTGGCAGATTCTTCTGGGACGGTGATTTTTCCACCATAATCTAGATGTGCGTTTCCTGGATTGAGGGTTGCTCTGGGACAGGATTGTGTCCTGTTTTCCTTTGTGTTCCCACTACAAGCATAGCGACAGGAGGATAAAAGGCACTGGGGAAAAGTTTGAGGAATGAATGAATGAATTGATCCTTCCAAAATTTAAAAATGAGACCAGAGATTTAATAAGATGATAACAAGATCATTACCCAATACTGGAAATAAAAAGACAGAGCTGAATTTATTGCTTACTATAGAAAGGGGCAGCCAAGCTTTCAGGAAATGTCTCTGAGCAAAACAGAAATATGATTTTGTGTATGACTTTGGGGGAAGCCAGGGATGCCGGGATTGGCAGACTTTCAGAAGCCCACCTAATTTGATATTACTTGTGGAAGCATAGTTACTTGAGTTTGACTGTTTTGGTTGGTTCCTCTCGATGGCATTGTTTTCTGTTGTGAGTTTGTTCCTATTTTGTTGACTTTCAGAAGCAAGGGCTGACAATGACTTGTTGCAAAGCAATTTTACTGAGGCAAATTTTCAATTATCCATTGAATAAACTTAAACTCTGCTCCTGAGGCTATTTGTTACCATGGTTATAGAATAACCTATCTTTTCTTAAATCTGAGGGAACTTTTTATTTTAAAAAGCATTTATGATCAAACATATGATATTAGTAATTTTAGTTAATGCAAATAAGTTGACTGCATTCTCAAAATCACCTAGTAAACAGAAATAAACTCTTTTTAACACAAAAATCAAATTTCCATACTTGCCTTTATATACTCAATGTTTCCAAGAAGTTCAACTTAATGTTTCTGGAAATTAATGACTTTTTTTGAATCAACCTCCATGGGTTATTTATAGTGTCGGAAAAAAAAAAGTTTGATGCTGTTAGTAGATCATAAATAGAAACAGGGTGCCTGGTTTCTTTATTTTCAGGGAATTACTCATAGCACATTGCTTTTTTAGATAAATGAGCAGCATTTAAGAAAGTCTTTTGGAATTTCATGCAAAATATAACTTCAGCCAGAAATAAGTAATTATTTTACTCCGAGTCAGCCTATTTTTGCCCCACATGCTGGGAAAATTCCAAAAAGTCCCACAGGAATGGACTTATGAGGGGAGAAAGTAGAGAGGGCAGCTCACTCGAACCCAGAGCTGATGGAGCTTTCCTGAAGCACGTCTCTCTCCAGTGGCTCAACAGAGAAAGAATTGCCCTACATCACCATGCCTGTACCCTCAGGTGTGCACTTGGGGAGGTGTGCTGATGTGGAAGGGGATGCACAGCTGTCCAGGGAACGAGTGACCCCCGTGTCGCTGATTGTGATGGTCAGTCCCCTGTGTATGCGTTGTTCAATCTCTTGAAATGTTCAATTTGGTCACTTTCTCTCAGTTTCTCCTCCTGACTTCCATGAACATGCTGTCTTGGGTTTCCTCCTATCCACGGTGGGGTGTGTGTGTGTGTGTGTGTGTGTCCTTTTTAAAAATTAAAGTAACATAGATTTTAAACATTATTTAGGTTTCAATTTAAATCAAAATCTTATAAATCAACTTCTGTATATATGCCATGTTCACCGTCAAAAGTCTAGTTTCCAGTCATTACCATGCAATTCACTCTATCCAATATGCCCACCCCACCCCTTCCATCTGGTAACTGCTATTTTGGCCTTGTAGTCAAAGATGTTTTTCTTTTTTTTTGTTTGTGTGTTTGTTTTTACTTGTTCATAGGTTTGCTTCTTTTCCTTCCACATCTTAGTGAAACCATACAGTGTTTGCCTTTCACTGACTCAGCTAATACCCTCTAGGTGGATCCATGTTGTTGCAAATGGCGGATTTCATCTTTGACTCCTTCTTTTCTCAGACTCTCTAAGCTGTGGTATCAGCTTTCCCTTGGAGATCTTGATCAATCACATGGCAGTGACTTCTGGTTTCATGACTCTGTACACATCCTTGTTCTTGATACTCAGATATCCGGTTGAAATTTCAGCTGTCTAAGGAGCATCTCATATGTAACATTGCCAAACTAGACTACCTAGTTCCTTCTCCCAGCACACCTCATTCTTCCTACTTCCTACACCTACCCTTCTTTCATTCAGTCTTCCCCATTGGCCAATCTTAGGTCAAGAGCATGAACTGAAGTCCCACGTCCACTCCATCAAGCCCCGATAACTCTTCCTTCCAGGCATATCTCGGCATCACCATTGCTCTCCTCTTCCAGTTACACCATCAACTAGGCAGCTGGATCTTCTGCCCGGACTACTGCAATAGCTAATCCACTGGGTTCCCTGCTTTCACTTTTGCACCCTTACAGTTTTTCTTCCACAGTGGATCTTATAAACACGTAAACCTTCCAGAGGCCATTATTTGAAACTGAATAAAACCAAGCCTCTTAATACAGCTCACGGTTTGCTAAAATTTAGTTCAACCTGTCTTCAACCTTTTCTCAAATCATTGTCCCCATCCCCATTACAAAGACATTTTGTTTCCCAACATATCATGATGTTCTTTTCCTTCTAGGACTTTGGATTTGGTTGCACGTTTTGCTTCAGGAACTCTTTTCTCAGATCTTTGCATAGCTTGCTTCTCATTCAGGTCTCAGTTCATATACCACCCTTGCTGGGAGGTCTTTCCTAATTCATCTAGTGTGACTGGGTCTCTTTCACATTTCTCTATTTTGTTTTCATCATGCACTCACCATTACTTAATACATTCTTGTTTATTTGTTTATGTATTTGTTATTGACTGTCCTTATTCTAATGTCCCTTCCAGAGAACAGTGACTTGTCTCTTTTGGATAGTTAATGATCCGTAAGAGCTGGACTAATGGGAAATAATTGATAAGCATAAATTGAATAAACTGTTGAGCTATAGAATAATGGATGATTTTTTATCAGGTTTTCTAATATGAGCGCTCATTGTTTTATAATAGAGTACAACTGAAGAGAGAGAGAGAATAAGAATTAATTAAATGCTTGAAGTCTACAACAAGCTTGCAGTGTGAAATGCATGTTGGTTTGGTAATACAAATACAGCAGCCCCTCAACCAGGTATATTAAATTTAAACCATTCTGCCCAAAGGAAAAGGCTTTGTGCTTAGTCTTTACATGTATCTCCTTCAATTCTTACAACATTCTTAGAGGGAATAGCAATTATATTTTTATTATGCACACCTAGCAACTCCTCCTCCACACCACCATTTTACTCATAAGGAGACTGAGCCTCAGAGAGGTAAGGTCATTCATCCAATGTCGTGTGGTTTGTAAATGGCAGACAAGGTATTGA
Source organism: Scalopus aquaticus (assembly GCA_004024925.1). Classification (NCBI taxonomy): domain Eukaryota; kingdom Metazoa; phylum Chordata; class Mammalia; order Eulipotyphla; family Talpidae; genus Scalopus; species Scalopus aquaticus. The sequence goes on from PVIJ01008110.1 coordinate 28,517, forward strand.
ACTTTTATGTCTCTAGAAGGATTTATCTATTAAATTTGGCATTCTAATTATAACAAAGTATGTGCAATAATGAAGCCAATCTCAATATGCATCTAGTTTGTGGGTGCTCTTTCCACTTACCACCTCTTTTAAGCCTCACAGCGTTGGTACTGTCTTTTCAGCATCAATTTAAAATGAGGAAATTGCTGTCTTGGGTTGCCAACACAGTTTTCAAGGTCATGCAGCTGTAAGATACAGAGCTGGGACTGGCTACAATTCTGGTGTTTTCTCTGCTGCCTCTTTACCTCTGGGTGGACATAACAGTAGCTTTGGGAGCTGACTTCTGTGTTCCCCAATGATGAGGCTAACTCAACAGCACCTTTTACATTGCCACATTACTTCTGATGCCCTTGCCTCCCTGACTCCACATCTGAAGAGTATCAAGGAAGAAGGGGAAGAAGATCCCATTTATTGAGTACCTACTATGTGCCAGATACTTTACTCATAGGTAGCATTTTGGGAAAGTTTAGTCCTATGTCAAGGTTAAATCAGGGTGAAAATAAATGCTGGCTGGGGAGCTGACACAGGGTTATGTCTATTGTTCTCCAGTCCTCTAGACATACTTGTACAGGAGGTTTGATGACTCCCACAATGGAGAAGAGGAGATGCAAGGGAGTCAGAACTTCCAAAGAGCCCATGTTGGTGATGTTAGTGGATGAAATTTTCTCCTAAAGCTAACACCTATCACAGGACATTTCTGTTTTCACACCTCTTAATGGGGTAGCTTGAATTCTACCAGGTCCCATCAGCTGTAGGTACAGAAGAAGCAGTAGAAACCCTAATAATGAAATCCCACAAATGAGCGCCCCCATTCCGTTGACAGTTTCTTGCAGGAAAATTGTCCCTCATCCTAAGTGGTTCCTTCAAAGTTCCAGGTGTCTCACAGAGGCTCACACATAATCCTGCTGCTACTTGCTCTCCATGCCTGCTTCGTCAATTAACACAGTGGGTGCCATACTGCATACTATGGGGCACCCAGACCCACCAGAATTTCCTAGTGGTGATCCCCAATGATGTATGTGGGCTCAAAAGTTCTTTCAGGCTTTGACCAAATTAGAAAGAACATCTTGTCTGGGCTCAGTCTCATTTGAGGATTCTTTCAATTACAGAGGCATGGGAGTCTCAGAACTCTATTCACTCATGTGATTTCTAATCAGCTCACCCTCCTTTCATTCTCTATTAAAGATGGTATGATGGTTAGTTTTACATGTCAACTTGGCTGGGCTAAGGGATGTCCATAGAGTTGGTGAAACTTGCTTCTGTGTGTGTTCGTCAAGGTGTTTCTGAGAGAGGTTGGCATTTGATTCAGTAGATTGGATAAAGAGATTGTCCTCAATACAAGCAGGCATTATGCAACCTGTTGAGGGCACAGGTGGAAGAGAAAGACCAAATTTAATAACGTTCATATGGAAAATTTACATGGCTGTAAATTCTAAAGTAAAATGGGGAGAACCAGGGCCTTATATCTTGTGCTAAGAGACCTGGGGCATTGGGGGAAGAAGAGAGGTTTGCACATGATGGAGAAGGAATGGCTTCACCTTTACTCTAATGGTAAAGGAGGAGAGGAGACAAGTGCACTGATAAGCCTACACCTGGATCAGAACCTCCACTGCCACCAAACAATATTCTTCTAGCTCATTAGAGGGAGCATTGATCACTTATTTGAGGAGGGGTAGAACAAAGGCTTATGGGGTGACAATCTTTTTGTGGGTAAGTGGAAGGGCAAAAAATAAAATAAAATAAGGGGAAATCATAAAAACTAAGGTTCTCCTTAGCCTCCTGAGCTTTGGTTAATCTTAGTTCCATATACCAATGACACATAGTGGAAAAATGCCTGCTCTGGTCATCTTGAAAAGTATCTGATCCCTTTTTGTGGACACCAGGCCCACATTCCTAATAGGTGGGTTGTAGGAAATACATTGTGGAAAAATTGCCACCTGAACTGGACTTTGAGGATGGCTGGGTATTCTCTAGACTTTCAGGTCTTGAGTAGCAGCCATCCAGGCAGAGAGAACAAAGTAGAGAGGCAAAGACTCTCATGGTCTATTCACACTCCTCACTCCACCCCTTTCTTGTCCCAAACTAATAACAATTATTCTTTGTTTACGGTGTATTCAATGCTTATTAAATGTGTATTAAATGCTTACACTTCTAGGTAGTGACAGTAGTAAAAAAGACAGGTAACGTTGAAACAGTCACAGAATTTCCATTCCAGAGGGTAAGACCATTAACTGTTGGAGAGGAAGTTAATCCTTCTCTATACTTCTAGGTCTGTAGGCTGGAAAATAATTAAGTTGACACCACGGAGACTAGCAAGAGAAAGAGGCAAACTTTAATTATGTGCACGGAATACATAATTTTACACATAGAATAATGGAACCTCTCTTCTGGTCATTCCACTGAGGCTATATAGTCTCCACAGCAGGGACAATACTTTTAGGAGGGGAAAAAGCCAGAACAAAAAACTTAGCAATTAAAAAAAAAAAGAAATTTTCAGACTTTATCCATATTGGCATCAAAAACAGACCTTGCAAGCCCAAGGCTGGGATGCAAAGGCTGTAAGATTCTCAATCAGCACCCAGACCACCACAGACATTTATTTACTGTTTTAGAGAGAAAGATTATTAGGTAAAATGCATCATTCTTGGACCTTCTCTATCTTCCCTTTTTTTTCAGTTCAAATTAATCAACAGGCCACTTAGACACATCAGCCTGTGTGTTCCCAAACCAATGAACATTTCAAGTAATAAATGTGCTCTAAAGAGAAAGTATGAGATAGAAAGTGAAGGGAAAGGAAGGAAAATTGATTCAACAGTGTGCAGGGAAGCTCCTTGAAACTGGGACACTGGAGCTGACATCCGAAGCAAGGAGGACTCTGCCTTGTGAGATGGAACTGAAGAACATGCCAGAGGGAAGAGCCAGCGTGAAGTCCATGAGGAACACTTGGGGTTGGCATGGGTCCAGAAGAGAAAGAATGTCATCATGTTTGGAGGAAGTGAATGTGAAGTTGGGGGCACTAGATGGAATTGGCATGGTTTAATGGTTGAGGTCACAGGAAGTGCTGAATTATCCCATTTAACCCCAGGACTGTCTTGGCTGGGAGGCAGTATAATCCCAGTTTGAGGTAGAAATGCTGACCATGCTTAGGAACCTGGGTTGGCATCCAAATGCAGCAGGCAAACATTTTTTCTTCAGTTGTATTTTTGATAGGCTAACACTAACTACAGTGAAATCTTGATTTTTTTCTTTAAAGATTTGTGCTTTTTCAAGCACCTTCTGAAATCCTGAATCACGGCATGCAACATTTTCCTTGTTCAGTGACCAGTGTGTGGGATTGAGTTCCTACAAGTTACTGGACCTCTGGGTGGACAGAAAGGGCTACATCTTGACCTAATTTCCAGAAACAATTGAGTACTTTACAGACCCCCCCCCACCCTGTGACCCTCTTAATACCTGCACATTTTCTATTATGCCCTGTTCATACTTCAGGATAATTAAGTCCATGATCAAATTCTCCCTGGAACCTGTCACTCATGGTGGGAAATTAATCTCTTGGGGTTGAGCATTAGAGAGTTGAATAGGGAAAAATATTGGGGCTCAAGCATTTTTGAGTTCAGATCCTGGCTTAGCTGTTTACTAGTTGTGTGACCCAGGGCAAATTATTTATGCCTCTGAAACTCAATGTTAACACATGCAAAGTCCAGAATGGGGCCTAGTACATAGTAGGTGTCAATAAATGTTATTTTCTTTCTTTTCTCTTTGCCTTCCCCACACTTGATAGAACAAAATACATGCTCCTGTTCTTAAATATGCCAAGGCACTTTGCAAACTGGGCAAATGGACTTATTCGCTTATAGTAGCAAAGACTTAAAATCATTAGAATGGGTCTGTAATGCCACACTTGGCTAGCTCAGTCAATGTTCCATGGAATAAGCATCATTCTGAAGGAAAGTCCTGCTCATTTTGCCTTTGAATTTAGGTACCATCTTAAGATGACAAAAACAGTAGCTTACACTTACTGTGAATTTACCTTATGTTAGACATTTCACTGACATCATCTTATTTAATCCCTGTAACCTTAAGAGGAAGGCAATCAGCCCATTTTATGGATAACACATGTGAGAATCAAAGAAAGAACATGAGAGCTTAGCACCATAAATTCAGGACTCAACCCAGTTCCCCTACTTCTAGTGTTCTTTTCACTTCCACTCCTGTACTTGTTGAGACACAGCCATGTGACTCTCGAGGTAACCATTTTCCAAAAGATCTTTACTGGACACTCAAGACTCAATCAACTAATCAGCAAATTATATTGACTAGTTAGAATATATATTAAACCTGAAATCAAATTGCTATGTAAGATTTAACCTACTGAATATATAATACTCAGGAAGAGTGTTGGATTTATTAAAAATTTTCATTCAGAACGAAAAATGCTTCTGTTATTTTAGTGGAGTGTATGTCGGGGCACAGGGGAAAATTTCCCCATCCCTCTCGATTCTTCTGAAACTAGATGAGCAAACAAATTAACATCAGACAGATTAATAAGAGAATAACCCAAACTGAGTAATATACATGTGGAGAATTTAGGTGACAATAACTTTTAAAGCAAAATTGGGTGAACCAGAGGTTTATATCCTACGCTAAGGGACCTGGGACATTAAAGAGAGAGGCGGGATCGCACATGTCGAAGAGGGGATGACTTCCTGTGAGAAACCATGCCTCTGGAGGTTTCCCTGCTTTAAGGTAGGTTTTGCCAATAAAAAGCTTGTTCTGGAGATGTCCCTAAAATCTGGGCAAGCTGTGTTCTTTAAGTAATGGTAACCATTTCTCCCGTTATCCACAGGACCTCGGTTAGCCTTAATTCCTTATACCAAGGTGACATGTACTGGAAAAGCCCTACACCAGGTGTCTTGGTGAAAGTCTATCTCCCCCCTTTTGTGGAGACAAATCTCACACTTACAAATCCATAAAAAAATATTTTCTCCTGCACGGGTTCAAATGCCCTTCTGGTATTATTGAGACTGCTACTCAGAGACAAGACCATGTGTGGGCAGAGGGGTCACACCTATCACCTCACATACCTCCTTTTCTCTATGTCCTTTTCCACCTCCTCCCCATATAGGACTTACAATGTTTTGATTTTCCTGTGTGTTCTGATTAGGTAAATCAAAAACAAAATATTATACATTCAAATGCGTTTGTGCATTTTAGCCCCAATCTGGCCAAACACTCAGAGATAGGTGCCCCAATAGGTCAGTTTCTCCAGGCCTCATGTAAACCATTTAATCCTTCTGGATTAAATCCTAATAAGCATCCTAATTTCCTTATCTCTAGAGGTGAGGCCAGCACCATGACTGCCCAGAGAAATCATGGACTGACTGACAAGCCATCCATCATCCCAAGTGACCACAGGGTGCCAAAAATCAATTTCATCTATGTTTTTTCTGACATTGAAAAATCTGAGTCCTCAGCACAATCTCTGTTCCATCATAATCCAGTGGGCATTAATTAGCCTTAAAACAAATGCATCACATCCTCAACTTTTCCTATTGAAGTTTTGACTTAGGAGTTATTCACGATAAGGATTTTTTTTTGGTATTTATTCATGTCAATGTCTGTTTTGTTTTTTTTTTTTTTTGCACACACTTTATATCCCTTGGGCTTCTCTTTATGGCAAAAGCAGAGGTTCTGTTGACCAAAAGAAATAACTAGTAGTAAAATTTATCCTTTACTCAGAGCTTATGATGTGGCAGAAAAAAATAATAGTCCCCAAACTCTAATATTATTTTCATCCCCATTTTATAAGAGAGGAGACTTCAGGGGACTAATTAACTTGCCTGAGTCCTCATAGTATATCATAGAACTTGGATTTTCTCCAAAGTCTGTCTGATACAAGGTCAAAGTGTAGAGGAAAATTCCCTCATTCGTTTGGGTTCTTCTCAAGCTAGAATTGCTGGTCAAGCAAACGAATTAGTAGGGAGAAACAGCCAAATTTAATTACTTATGTATGGAGAATTTACATGGGTGGAAAGTCTAACATAAAGGGACAGGTCAATGTGATATATACTAAGCTAAGGCATGGGAGAGGGTCCTGAGGTGTCAAGGAGAGCAGAGAAGGCCTCAGATGGCAAGGAAGGGGTGATTTCCAAGGAGAAACCATCCGATGAGTTGTCTACCTTGCCATCAGACATCTTTCTCTGATTAGAAAAAAAAAAAAACTTATTTCTAGAGAGAACCCTAAATCTGGGGACTCTTCAGTTTTAAAGAGTATGGTAACAGTTTCTTCTGTGACCCACAGGACCTCAATCGACCTTAGCTTCACATGGCAAGGTGACAGTATTGGAATAAGCTTGCTCTGGACATCCTGGAAAGAGCATACCTGAACGAATTTGGGAATGCCCAAATTCTGTGTTCTGAGCGCTGCATTCACGATCGTGGCCGCTAATTAGGCACATAAATGTGCTTTTCCACAAAGAGCTGAGGTAGGAGGCCTTATTGGAGGAGAGGCAAGCACTAAGCAAAGATCTCATTAACGCTCAGTGTCTCTGCTCTTTAGACAAGAAAACTGGGGCTGCCTTAGCTTAGTATATAACACATTGACCTGTTCCTTTATGTTAGAATTTCCAGCCATGTAAATTCTCCAAACATAGGTAATTAATTGCCCAAGATCAAGTGAAGTGGTGGCGCAGCTAGGGCTTGAACTGTGACACTTTCCTGCACTCTTCTCATTCCTCTACAGCTGCCATTTCCAACACGTGGCACCCAGAGCAGCAGCAACAGCACCAGCCAGGAATTTGTTAGAAATGCAGATTTTCGGTGCCTGCCCCAGGTGTGCTGAATCAGAAGCTCTGGGTGGGGCCAGGCCACGTGTCCCCTAACAGACCCTTTGGTGATTCTCATGCTGGCTCAGTTAGAGAACACACTGACTGAGATCCTGTATAAACTCTTGGTCAAGGATCAAGGATGGTCTCCTGCATGCCATTATAACAATTCAAAAGGTGTCCCAATATCTTTTTTCTCTGTATGCTAAAAGCACACATTGCTTTTGGGTTAAAGGTTATTTTTTTATTTTTGTTTTTAAGCATTTATTTATACATACAAGCTGGGGTACAGCCCAGAGGTGTGGGGTGGTGAGAAGGTTCACCAGAGACAGAGTGGGGAGCAGAACAGGTAGATCAGAAATACACTGCTGAGGCAGGAGAGGTCTGCCGCGCCATGTGGGATTCTCCCTGGCTGGGCGTCAAACTCGAATGGCCGCTGCCGACAGCTCCACAGCACAGCGCTTCACCACTGCGCCACCAGGAAGGTCCAAAGGTTATTGTTTGATTAGTTGTCAGATACAATTAATTAAATATTCACCAAGGAGGGGCTTCCTAGTAAGCCAACCCTCAGGTGTTGGGTTAAGCAAAGTCAAGAACAGCAGTAATCACTCTTTTAGAGTTTCTTAGATCTGAGACCCTCGGACAGAACTCTTTGCAGGTTTGTGATCTGACCCTTGGCTGGTCATTTAGCACAAGTGCATTGAGTACTTGTAACTCCACTATCAGTCCAGTGCAGATGATAGGCAGAATTACGAGACACTGGGGCAATAGGAAAAACATGCAGCTAGGGACTGGAGAGGTGAGAACACAGAAGTGTGCCTCCTCAACAGTTGAGAAGCACTCCTGGTGGGAGGTGATCAGCTGGGTTATGAAAGGTTAACAGGGGGTTCTGTGGTAGAAATGTCTGCTACTCACCAGCATCCGTCATCTGCTCTTTTCCAGGGTGCACAGCTGGTTACCATTTCCCATTTGCCTTAAAGTTCAGTGTGGGCAGCAAGCTGAGTTCTGGCCAGCGGGATGTGGGTGGATGTAGTGAGAGTGGTCCCTACTCTCCCTTTCCCTGCGAAGAGAGCTGAGTCCAGGAGAGAAGAAGACTAAATTCCAGAATGACTGCCTGCAGCTGGAAACCCAGAAGTGCTCCACCTACCCTCTTTGGAAAACGAAAGAAAATTGTGTTTGACCTCTCAGATTCTGAGTGTTTACTAGTGCTTTTCCACTGAGCTCACATGCTTTCTCGGGCAAATAAGGCAGGAAGGTCATTCCAGGAGAAAGGATCAGTGTGTGCAAAGGCACTGGGCAAGAGCAAAGTTTAGGGGATGGAAGATAGTTCAGGTGGTCATTCAACCACCCTTCCACTGCCACCTGTCGGCAGTTTCTTTTCCCTCCCCACCCCCTAGAATTTATGCTGGTCTCTGGAGGGGTCCTGTTTTTACAGAGCTTATGGTACATTGAGGGGGACAGTCACCTCAATATTTACTTAAGAGTCTAAAGTGTTGGTGTCCCCAGTGGCGCAGTGTAGGCACTGTGCTGTGGAGCTGTCAGCAGTGGCGACATGAGTTCGATGCCCTGCAGGGGAGATTTCCACATGGCACGGCAGACCTCTCCTGTCTTGCCCGCTGCTCCTCTCAGCAGTGTTTCTGTCGATCTGCCTGTTCTGCTCCCCCACTCTGTCTCTGGTGAACCCTCTCGCCGCTCCACGCCTCTGGCCTGTACCCCAGCTTGTATGCATAAATAAATCTTTTAAAAAATTTTTTTAAAAAAGTCTAAAGTGATGAGTACTGTGATGGAGCATGGCAAATGGTAATCTATGCAAGAAAGCAGAGGAAGGGTGAATATTTCTGTCTAGGATGGGCAAGTGGAGTCAGAGACGATATGATCAGATCTAGACAGGAGTTGAAGCTGTGGGAAGGAATGGCATCACTCAGGATGGAGGTAGAGAGTGAGGGAGAGACAAGGGCCACATTGCAACTCTGGAGAAAATAGCTCAAAACCTTACATATAAACATCTGTGCGTGTGCACATACGCATTTGTTTATGTACATACCTGTGTAGAAGTGTGTCCACTATATGTGTATAAGTAAAAAGTAATGTACAATTGACCATTAATTCCATTACTGGAAAAATTTGTAAAATAAGAGGTAAAGGGCCCTCCCTGCCCCCGTCCCCTCTCTCCTGAGAGGTAAGTACTATGACCTGTTCGCTGCGTGTCCTCAGTAAAATTTTCTAGCGCTGTTGCAAATATAAACGCATGTACATATATACATATTTTCTATTTTTCTTTTGTTTTTAAAGAGAAGAATGCAATTTTTCTGTTAATGTTCCATTTGCTATTTTTAATATCACCACATACTAGATAGACATCTGTCTTGGTCAATGTAAAAGGATTGCTGCATTCTGTACTAAGCAGTTTTATTGCGGGGATAATTCACATACCAAGACTTATCCATTTTAAGTGTAGAATTCACAGAATCGTATACAGCCACCACCACAATCTAATTTTAGAATATTTCCATCACCCCTAAAAGAAACCTTGTGGCCATTTGCAGCCAATTTTCCCTTCAGCCCCATGCCTAGGCAAGCACTCATCAGCTTTCAGTCTCTATGGATATACTCCTTATGGACATATCACAGAAATGGAATCATGAAACACATGGTCTTTTGCATCATTTCTTTTACTCCTTATCATGTTTTGAGGTTCATCCATGTCTTAGATGTACTTTGTTTCTTTATTACTGAGTAACATTTCATTGTATGGATATAATATTGCTTGCCATTTGGATTGTGTCCATCTTTGGGTTATTATGAATAATGCTAAGAACATTTCTGTGCTAGTCTTTGTGTGATGGCTGTTTTCTTTTTTCTTGGGTGTGTTATTTTTAATGGTATCTCAGTTACCAGAGCTGACATATACCATAAAGTATTTAAAACTTCCACTTCCTCTCTCTCTTTGTTATAAGAATGCTGTCACAGCTATTTTTGTGTTTTGTGCTGTTATTTTTGTAGCAACAAAACACAAAAAGTTGTCATGAGCAACACACATCTAGCCTTTCACTAGTCCAAACATATGCTCAAATACCAATAGGTAAAATATTTAGAGAGGAAGGTACCTGCCAAGGAGACAGGGAAGTTGCGGGGGCAGGAGTCAATGACAGGGAACAGAGACCGGCCGAGGGTAAGGTAGTCTCTAAGATCTCCATTAGGAGCTTAGACCCAAGGTTAATGCACAAACCAATGAAACTTCTTATTGCTGTAAATGGGCATCCTCAGAGGGATCGATGTGTGGGAGGCTAAGAGCAGTATATGATTTGGAAAGAAGGAAAATAGAACAAATAACAAGGGCCTTTTGCCTCCTCCACTGGGAGGAGGAGATGTGGGCATCCCCACCTGACATACTGAGAGTATTGCTGGAGTCAGGGCTCATGCTGTTAGCAGGCAGACTGAGGGACACCCAGCAAAATAACTTTAACAGATTTAATGTGCAATAGAGAGAAGAAAGGATAATAGTTTCCAATAAAACACTCAAAGTTGCTCATCCTCTCTTGGGCAAATGCCCAGCCAAATAGGGTTTACCCAAAGTGGGGCCACTGAAACCCAAAAATTGGCCACAAGCCTAAGGCACCTCCTGGTGGGGAACCATAGGAAAGGGGCAGAAGGAGCCAAGCAAGTCTGAAAGGAAAGGAGCAAAATCGAAGTCTAAGTCAAGAAAAAGGCTGCTGTTGTCAGCCTCCCCAAGGGCCTCTCACCCATGTCTCTGTCTGTTTCAAGTGTCTCCTTCCATGTCCTCCAAGTCCCCGGTACAAGTCCAAGGCCAAAAAACAAGCATGGCTGCTTCTTCACATCTCTCTGCTCCATATATGCCTCCTCCACGTCTTCGCTCCCAAGTCCGTTTTAGCTTCCCCTTGTTGTTCAACTCCACCTTTCATTAGATGGGGCAGGAACATGGAAACTCCCCTTTATAGATTACACTGTTATAATATCATGTCCTTGGCCCCAGTAGCAGTATTGGGACTTTAAAAAATAGTGGTGCCACTTCCAAAGGTCTTAGATCTTGCTTAAAACCTTCCCATAGGTGGGAACTTCACATCAGGATTAAGGCTCTTTGGACATAAAAGCTCTATTCTTCTGAGATAGAAATGAACCTAAAACAACACAAAAATGGTAAAAATCACTCAATATTTTCAACAGACTGACATCAAATTCTCCCTTCTAGACAGTGAAATAAGGCATCTAGTATTTGCAAGGAGCAGAAGTCCTAATGCAAAGATGTTGGGGGACAGACTGAGGGGGATCTCAGGACCCCAAAACTTGCACACTATAAATGGGTTCTGTCATATGCCATATAAAGACAAACACACTCTTAGTCTGTAAGACTTTCAACAGAAGGAACTTTAATAGAATTGGTATGCAATAGAGAAAGAAGAGAGAAGGGATCATAGTTTCCTAATGAAATACCAGAAGCTACCCATCCTCTCATGGGTAAATGCTCAGTCAAACAGGATTGACCCAAGTGGGAACAATAAAGTAAGCTATAGAATAAAAAAGTTGATAAGAAAGTCATAACAGAAAATGCATTTATAATACTGTACTTATCAATACCATAATCTTGTGTTGCCTGCTTCCAAGAAAATCCCTGCCATTCAAACTTGTGTTGTTCCAAGGCCCAGTATACTCTTTCCATTGTCTAGGATGTCCTTTTCCCTTTATCCTTTGAGAAATCAACCATTCTTGAGTGATAAAATATCACTACACAGTGATATGGTCTTTGATTCCAATATAGTTCCTCCTTCTTTCTTGGTGTGACCATTATCTTTGTGCATAGAGATTTTCACACTTTCTATAAAGTCGCCAAATTGTGTCTTGCTTAGTCTATCTGTTCTGTCAGACTGTGAGACTCCTGAGGATATGGACTGTAGGGGGCTCACCTCCAAGTGGTCAGAGTCTGGCCCAGAGCCTGGTAAGAGTGAGCACAGGGTGAAAATGCTGAGTGGGGAAGTCAAAATAAATACTGGATGCTTATAATCAAGAAAATGTAAATCAAAACCACTATGAGATACTACCTCACACCTGTGAGGATGGCACACATTAAAAATACAGGCAACAACAAATGCTGGAAAGGATGTGGAGAAAAAGGAACTCTTCTACACTGCTGGTGGGAATGTGAACTGGTCCAACCACTATGGAAAGCTGTATGGCAATTCCTCAAACTGCTCAACACGGAGCTTCCATACGACCCAGCAATACCACTTTTGGGAATTGACACAAAAACACTAATCCGAAAGGATACATGCACCTGTACGTTCATTGCGGCACTGTTCACAATAGCAAAGGTATGGAAGCAACCCAGATGCCCAAAAATAGATGATTGGATCAAGAAGATGTGGTACATATACACAATGGAATACTATTCAGCATTTAAAGAAGATAAACACATGCAATTTGCAGCTACGTGGATGGAATTAGAGGGGATCATACTCAGTGAAATAAGCCAGAAAGAAAGAGAAAAATATCGAATGGTTTCACTTATAACAGGACTATAAAGAAACCAAATAGGAGAGAGACACTCAGCGGGGGAGGGGAGAGAGGTGGGGGGAGGGGAGGAAAAGGGCACAAAATGGAATAGAAAAGAACACAAGGGACCATGGAGATGGATCACGGGTGAATTGGTGGTGGGCTACCCAAGGGGAATACAAAATGTAAAAGACATAAATAACAATAAAAACATATATTTAAAAAAAAATACTGGATGGATATGCCAGCTTCCCTAGGGAACATGTGTTAACTACATGCTGTTGCAATCAGTTCAAACCTTCTCAGGCTGAAAAGCAAGAGGGCACCTGTTACGTACAGATGTACTTCTCATTAGTGCAGAGAGAAATGCTCCCCAATCTGAAACATGCCCGCTACCAATAGCCTTAGTGACATTAATGAGTCTACATACTTTCATCCCTGATGAGAGAGGACCACTTGTTGGGATTAATTAAAAGAACTCTCTTTACCATCTGTGTTTTTCCCCCTAAGTTTTCCCAACTAACACCTAGGAATTGAGAAGAAACATCTTCCAATAATAAGTAGAGTAAAAGAGTTTAAATACATGATTAACTGGTAAAATGGCTAACAGGTTAAAGCATAACATAAGCCCTGACTTGCAATGTTGCCAGTTTCTGTGATGTGAATGCTCCCATTGTGATCAATTTCCAGCAACCAGTTGGTAAAATCCCTGAAACTTAACAATGAACTGTTGAGGCCAGCATACCAATGAAGGGAGCATGAGCTCTGATGCTGACGGCCTGGGTGTGCATCCAGCTTTACCATACAAGAACTCTGTGGCCTTGGTCATGTCTCGCAGTCTCAGCTTTCCCATTTATAAAATGGGAATAATTACAAAATCCACCTCAGGACTGTCTTGAGATTTAAAAGCTAATACATGGAAGTGCTTAGCGTGGCACTTGGGAAACAAATGGTAGAATAGAATAGAATAGAAAGAAGAACTCATCTGGAGTCAAAACTTTGGGATTTCAGGCCTGGTTCTGAGACTGACTCATTGTGTGATCTTGGGCAATTGATTTCACCTCTCTGAGAATTTGGTTCCTCATCAGTGTAGAGCACAGGTAACCCATATGGGGTACTCTAGCTGCAGGTCACCAGTCCCCTAAATCTATCACCTTTATGTTCTTTGCTACCAGCCTGTGTAGTAGATTCTAACTTGATCCCTATGTTTTAAATGGGAAACTGAGGCACAGACAGAACAAGAATTGGCCAAAGTCATACCTCCAGTAAATTCTAGGATTTGAACCCAGACCACATGACTCTGGTGTTTGTACTCTTGTGCCCAAAACCATTACATTGCTAAACCCATTGCATTCATTAGCCATAAATAATTGATGAGATCATGTGGCAAAAACATTTTGTGAACTGTAAAGCAAACCATAGGCATTGTGGTTATCTTTCCTTGTGTATCAAAAACTATTTTTACGGAGATTTTATCTTGTGCCAGATGTTCGACACCCTCTGGGGAACAGGCAGACAAGCCCCAGGTTGTGTGGGACCTGCCACTGTGGGAAGGAGACAGAATCAAGTATCACCATAACGCAAAGCTGGAAAGGAAATTGAGATTCTTATTTCCCAATTGCTGTGAATGGAAAGCAAGCAGGATTTGCACCTCTGGTTGGCACAAGGGACCAAGCTCTCAGACATGCTCCACTCTGCATGTTCTTGGGAGCTGGCTTCCTGAGGTGGGAGGGGCAGACACCCAGCAGGCACCAGGCCAGTCTTCCAGCTGCTCCTTCCATTGTACCTTCTCCACATTCCAGTTCAGTGGGGATTCTCTTCTGTTTCTCTCTGGGCAAGACCGCATGCAGTAGGCGCAGTCAGGATTCTCACCTACCTCGCCAGGTTTGGTGCTTCCAACACTGCAGGTGGCAGGGCAGACCCCTTCACTGAGCCTACCCAACCCTCTTCTCCCAGATTTTCCCAGTCCTACATGTCAGCAGAGGTGTGAAACTCCCCGTCACCTTGATGGGCTAATGAAAAGGATACCTTCAGAGCAGGTGCAAGGTGTCTTTGATTCCTCTTTGCTTCCTTTTCGCCATTTGCTGGTGGCTGCCATGCTGCGCCTTAAAGACTCAGCCTTATCCAAGCTCTTATCCCAGATACGAATCACCCTCAGAGCCACACGCCAGCCTGAGGCAAGGCAGCAGTCCCACCTTGTCTTTATATGTTTGTCCTTATAAAACTGCATGACAGGTGTCACTTCATTATTTGTTTATAAAGACAATTTGCCTTTATTCCTCTTTTGTTATACACTTAAAAATTGCAGTCAATGAATCCTCCTGGGAGGTTTACTGAGAATGGGCCTTTGTGTAGCTTAGTAGGCCAGCCCGCCGCCCAGCTACCTGCCTAAGCTGCCGTCCAACTTTCAGACATTTCCTGTGTCAGACCCAGTGCTGGAGGTCAGAGGGGAAAGGAATTCATGCAGCTGTCCTGTGGGGCTCAGAGTCTGCCGCACCGAGTCTCTGGACCCAGAAACAGAATTGCAATGACTGAGAAGAGGCAGTGGCCAGACAGTGATTGCACTTGCCTTACCCAGCTTGGCTGGGAAGGAAAAGAGAGCACGGTAACAAGGAGACAAGACTGGATCGGGGAGAGGGCTTTTAGGCTTTCACTGGGAGAGACAGTGAACGCAGTTGGAATTTGGAAGAGAAAGGGGTCAGAGGCAAGAGAGTAGCTGCAGAATGAGAGGGGGCAGAATGCACATAGTGACCTCATGCTGCTCAAGGGGAGGAGTGGTAAGGTGTTGGGGATTCTGGTTGGGGACAGTAGGGAGCTACGTCTTGTCTTCATGGGGAAAGTACTGATACCAAAAGCATAGCAATTTCTTGATACTTACTTGGGATAAAAAGATTTTAATGTGGTGTTATTTAGCTTCTGGATCTCAAAAGGAAGGGCCTTGGCTTTTATCACCAGAATCCCTGCTCACCCACAGAGCTAAGATGACACAGGCATTTTCAGGCTTAGGCAGATTTAGAGCCTCCTAATCTTCCTCCTTCACATTTCTTTCACTCCTGCCTGTGGCTAAATCTCCCTGGCTCTACCTCCCAAGGTGCCACATTATCTCTATTACCCCTGTTAATGACATTCTTTTTTTCTTTTTTAAGTGCTCAACAATTTAAATCCCCCCTAAGACTTTTCCTCTGTGCTGATTGATTGAGTGTGTATAATTCCAGATGCACAACACTGCTCACAAATGATGCCTCCCCGCCAATGGTTCAGAGGGGACAACCACACTAGGGCAGTTCTGATGAACAGAATATTCTACCCCTGACATAGGCAGGTGCACTACTCTTTTGTCATATTATTCTGATTAAAAGAAAAGGATTAGGGCCTCAGCGGTTGAGCGGTTGAGCGCTGCGTTGTGGAGCTGTCGGCAGGGTGCGATGCGAGTTCGACGCCCAGCCTGGGAGAATCCCACATGGTGCAGCAGACCTCTCCTGCCTTGCCCGCTGCTCCCCTCAGCAGTGTATTTCTGATCTGCCTGTTCTGCTCCCCACTCTGTCTCTGGTGAACCCTCTCGCCGCCCCACGCCTCTGGCCTATACCCCAGCTTGTATGTATAAATAAATAAATCTTTAAAAAAAAAAAAAAGAAAAGGATTAGCATCTTGCCCCTTTCTTTGTATCTTAGATTAACTAAAATGCAATTAGAAGTTTTCAAATCAAAGATAATTTGAAGAGGAGGAACAGAGTTTTGTGACTGAGATATTAGAAGAAATTTATACAGGACATTTGGGCCACGTCTGAAGGTTCAGAGTAGAATGAGCGTGATTGCATATTTTTCTTCTGGGGGATAAAAGACCATTGGAGAGATGGGTGATTACCACAGGAAAATAGTCTGAGACCTTAGCCCAAACTGCCTCCCATGTCTCCCCCTCCAGGTCTTTGCACCCATTTCGTCTGTCACTGTTCAGGGACACATGCCCCGAAATCTGAAAGAAAACTTTCAGAGACAAGAAAAATGATCAGTGGAAGATTCAAAAACAGGCTCTTGGAACACATAATGGAGTAAATTTCTTAAAGACTAAGGCTTATAATTACAAGAGTCTGGAATTTTGAATCATAAAATTTTTTTTCTTTTATCTTTCAGATTGAAAAATTTGGCTTAGTCAAAAACCACTATGCCTGATAACTTGGTATAAATGGTTGCCTTCATACACACAAAACTGGGAAGACTCCATCTTCACCTCAGATTTAGTACACATTGGATAGTAAGGGGAGGTGGAGAAACCAGAGAAGGGAGAGGAGAGGAGGTGTAGGTAAGTACGTCAGAGAGGGCCTCATGGTAGGCCTCCTAGCCTGAGTCATAGGATGGGAAGAGTCTCAAAGGCTTATAAGGAAGAGACACAAAAGGGGTCTTGTATCTCACTTTGCAGGTAGCCTGAGGACAGAGGGCAGCAGTTGTGGCGGGGCAGACATGGGCAGGTCATAAGACCCATCTATACTTTGTGGTCAAGAAAAAGGGACACGCGGAAGGACTGATGCCTGGTCCTGTCACTGGAAAATCTGAGGGGAAATAGTATGATGCCAGTGTGGACTCTTGAAGAATGGAAATATCAGGAATAGATATCAGAAAGCAAACAAAGTAGAGGTGAGGACTCTACATATTAATAGATGTCAGTATAGAATGAGACTGAAGACTAATGTCTCCCCCAGATGCTAGGGTGGCTTGCAGGTCCCAGAATTTAGAAATTTCTGGGAGAAGGAAAAGAGAAAAAAAGAGTGAGGCATCTAAATGGACTCAAATAAGTTTGTTAAAATTCATGAGTGATTGACTTTACCTTGAACATGCTAGATTGTTTCCTGCTATCAAAGGAAATGAGGGCTTAGAGATCTAAGTTAACTTATATTATAGAGAAAAAAATTTCATTTTGTCTGCCTGAGTTTGATGTTAAAATTCATACTCAGAAGAGAGTGACAACACAGCATACCAAACACTAATTCTAGATGATGAAAGTAGAAGAAGCAGTCACATTTCTTAGGGGGAAATTTGTAGTTCTTGTAGCCATGCCCAACTCACCATGGTGGCTGACCACAAAAGTCAGAGTTAGAAGATTGTTAGGGATGATTTAATTTTCTCCCTTTATAGACTGGAAACTTTAGTTCTGTGGGAAAGATCATATCCAAGTTCATAGTTGCAGTCCACATGGGATAAGACCGGACATGGGTTTCCTGACAATGTGTGTAGGGCTACTCCCTTGTGCCATACTAACATTTTGTTTGATTTGATAAGAAAACAGACAGGTAAAAATGACCTGGGCAATGTTTAGTAGGAACACAGAATCCCAGTGGAAATTTCATCTGTGATCATGATAGAAGAAAAATCTATGTTGAAGAATTTTGAGCTCCTTCTAATAACCAACCTGAAGCATTTCACCAACAGCACAATCTATCATTGCACTAAGAAGAATATGGTAAGAAGTAATACGTTAATTTTTTAAAGATTTATTTATTTATACATACAAGCTGGGGTACAGGCCAGAGGCGTGGGACGGCAAGAGTATTCACCAGAGACAGAGTGGGGAGCAGAACAGGCAGATCAGAAATACACTGCTGAGGGGAGCAGCGGGCGAGGCAGGAGAGGTCTGCCGCACCATGTGGGCACCATGTGGGATTCTCCCCGCCTGGGCGTCGAACTCGCATCGCGCGCTGCCGACAGCTCCACAGCGCAGTACTCAACCGCTGCGCCACCAGGGAGGCCTGGTAAGAAGTAATATGTTAATTTTGACTCTGGGAAGCATGCTTGAGAAGGAAATTGCTGAATTCACATCAACTTGAGTGAAAAAGATGATTGTTACAGGTCACAATCTGTCCACATTTTGGCCTAAATTACTCAATGAGCTCAAAGCCAACATATCCTAATGAGGATGCCACATGCTTTGTAACAATCTCTCTTCTTAAGTACTGCCATCATCAGGGTAAGTGTTGGAGACACAATTGCTATAACTTGTAGATGCGCTGAACGTCTAGAGTAAGCAAAAGAGAGAATCTAAGATATTTCTTAGAGTTTTGAACAGGGTGAGTTATTTGGGTCAGCAGTGGTCCCATTTATTACACAGGCAATGATCCTTTGGGGAGGGATTTACAATCTATCATGCACCCCTCATGTACAAGGTGCTTTGCCATGTATACTAGGATCCATATTTTATAGATAAGTATTATACTCAGAAGATTGAGGTCATTTTTCAAAGGCAGAGTCGGGATTTGAACTCTGGAATTTTGGACGTTGTAAGCCTATCTGACTTCTAAGCTTTCACTATATTTGGAGTAACTAAAACATACTTATTCAAATTAGAGTTTAATAATCATAGAGATAGGGTGACTTACTATCTATCTGGCTCTCTTTTTATAGGGTAGAGTTAGGGAGACTATTAATGATTAAGCCAGATCAGCTCAACAGGTAACAACTAAACACTGTCCCTAGAAACTTCAATGCATAGTCACCTTATACAGGGAGCAATAACACAATATTCTCACGCCTTATTTATTGGTCCTGTCAAATATTGTTAACATGGACAAACCACTGGCCTGTCTCCATGAATGCTGGGCATTCCTTTTTAGGGAGAGTATCAGACAGAAGAAGATTTTCCTCCTTTATCCTATCTTTCACTAATATTTTAAAAAACAAGGTAGTGACAATATATAACAATATGTTAACATTAATGTAACAATAGTACCTTAACTAAGTGACAATTGCACAGCACATTTTATCCATTATTTTGACTCTTATAAAGGTCCTATAATTGAAAGAATCTGCAATGGATATTTATCATTTCATCTGTGCAATAACTTTTGCTTCTTCTGGGGCCAAAATATCCACCTTCAGGTCGCGTTTCATCGCCTCAGGTTGCTCATAGGTGTTCCAAAGGTGAGTTGTCCTAGAAGTCATTGCCTTCCTGGGATTGAGTGGGAGCAATTGATCCAGAGATCAACATGTGACTCTAAGTAACCTAATCAGAGTTCTTCCCTGGAACTAAGGGCAGGGAAAGGAGAGTCCCCTTCCCCTCTCAATGAAGATGGGGAGAAGTGAGTCAGGGAGTTCCAACAGTCACTATTTCAGCTTCTTGGAGAACTGACATTCTAAGAGAAATACAAAGTCAAGAGAAGTACGTGTAGAGAAGTTTTGATTAAAGAGAAAAAGTTGTCATAATGTTTGAATCCTTGGATCCAATAGCCTCTGTTCTGCTAGGAGTTTGAAAGGTCCAATAAATTCCCCCTTTTACCTAATGAGCAAGATTTCTGTCACTTGCACCCACAGGAATTCTAACTAACTTAGTGAGATATTATCCCCATTTCAAAGATAATAAAGCTGAAAGATAGAAAGTCTTAACACCTTGCTTAAGATCACAGAGCCTCTTAGTGCCAGTTAGGAATTCAAATCAACAAGTGCACATCAGAGACCATGCTGTGTCTCTCACCCAGCAGTGCATCCTTCCTTGAGGGGCCTTTTTTATTTGTGGGGTTATTTTTCAACAACAAAAAGAAAGAATTTCCCTTCACATTCACTTTCTTAAGGTGAACTCCAAGTTCTTCACCTCCTAGGAAAACCTTACATCTTTAGACATTAGATAGCATATATTGTTCCTACTCCATCTCTTGTTTGATTAAGTTCCAACCCAGTTACCCTTCAGTCATTTAGACAAAGTCAAAATGTTGTGATGTAAAAGGAAAAGAATGTCTGCCTGGAGAGTTCCTAAGAGCTCAGGTGAAACCCAAATTCCAAACCAAATTTGGACCCAGTCCTAGACTAGGTAGATGTCAAAAAAAAAAAAAAAAGGCTGAACATCTGGATTCAAAGGCGTGCATATGTTTTTGAATACCTCTGAATCCAAATGTCCTTGCTTTCTGAGGGCGCTGGGGCTTGGTCATGTAAAGTGACTGTGATGAAAAGGCCAAATAAACTCTTGGCTAACTGTGCTCTCATCATCTTGGCTTGGTCTCCCTATTCCATGGAGTCATCTGCTACATACCATGGCTTGATTATGCACAAACACAGCACATTGCATGCACAAGGGGAAAAGCATCATTTTGCTTGTTTTAGTAAATAGTCTCACCATTTGAGCTCTATCAATTGAGAGGTTGCCAGAAATCCCAGACTGTGGTGGATTGCAATATTCTCAAAAATCCTCCAGGGATCTAATTATTATACTGGTTTTATAGAAGGGAAAACTGAGCAGGTAAAGTAAGTGATAAAAATCTGTATCTCTAGGCAGAAACTTTTTCCTTTTTAAGCCCATATGTCCTTCTGCCTCTTGGATATGGCCACTGTCCCTTTTTTCTGGTAATACCACAGACTCAACATCTTCAAAACTGAACTTATTAATTATATCACTCAAATATGTTCCTTGTCTCAGTTAATGTGATGGTCCATCCATTCATTCACTCACCCACCCACCCATCCACCCACCTGTCCATCCATCCATCCATCCATCCATCCATCCATCCATCCTCTATTCATTCAGTTGTTCAAGTCAGAAACTTGTGTGAATACCAAGAAAGTTAATGATAGAGTTAGGCTTGAGTTATAACTTTGCTCAGCTATGAATGCAAGTTCTTTCATGTCACCATGTATCCATCTTGGATTTAATTACTTCACCTACAAAAGGAAGATTACGATATGGAGTCAGAAGTCTCACACTGAATAATAGCACTTATATTACATTTTTGATAGCATAAAATGTGTATTTTTTATAGCATAGTTTTTGGTATTTAAACATTTAATGAATGAATATTACTATCATAATTATTAGTATTAATATTAATGGCATATACACCTGTGAACCCCAATCTTTGTGAACCCCAAAGCACTGTGTATATGTAGATGTTCATATATATATTTGCATTGTATGATCACAAACTCACATGAGAAAATATGCACCCACATTTGTGTATTTGCATTTATAATAGATGGATAGGCAAGTTGACTAAATGAGACTGACAAATAAATATGTCGTTCTATTTCCCACCCCCAGTGGAGGTCCTGGCAAGTTCTCATTTTGTATAAAAGAATTTTAGATGCTATTTAGATTGGTAGATACGCAGTTCCAGTATTCAGAATGTATTTTTGGGTCATGAACTAGATTAATTTTAACAATAGTCACTGATTATATAGTGTTCACTCTGTGCTGGCACTGTTTTTAGTGCTTTATATATGTCAATCAGTTAATCTTTGCAAAATGTTGAAGAGTAATATTTGAAGTCTCTGCGTCACAGGCAGAGAGAGTGACATTTAGAGGGTTACGATCTTACTCCTGGTCACACAGTCTGTTGCTGCCCAGCTGGGATCCTATCTTGAGTCTAATTCCAGAGCCTGGCTCTTGCTCCTACTGTGTGTGCTCACATCACTGAGAACCACTTGTTATTTACAGACACTGCTGCCTTCGGGGTCCTTTCCAATCACTAACTGCTGGTGATTTTCCAACTCTGTGTCCCAAGGTCACAACAGCAGTCTCAGATCTCTTCCTAATCAGGGCCAGCTGTTGCTAAGTGATGGGTTTTCCACGTCTCTGGCTTGGCCCTGAAGGTTTGACTTCACATCCAAAATGGCATTTGAATAGCACTTTGCTTCCCGAAGGATCCCAAAGCCACTTATCAGGTTTGCTGTCTTGTGCATCTGACCATCACCTGGCAGTGTGGCTGAATGCCCTATTTTCGGGGTCCCAGAGAAAGCCAAAATGGACTTGCTGCCCTCCACATTCTATATTGCAGTTGTGTGGATGAGAAGCTCAAAAGTGAGCCAACTAGATCCAGTTCCATAATGCCCAACATATGCACATTTACACACACCCCAGGTATCCATAGGAAGTTCAATGAATAAAACTGCTTGCCAGAGCTCTTATCTAGAGAGAAATATATATATTATATCATTGTTCATTTTTGTACAGTGTATGCTTTCTCCTTTCAGGTGTATTCCCTGTAAAATTCTTAGCACCATTTCACCCATGAACCATCACCATAGTCCCTTGTGCTTTTCTCTCCCCTCCCTCCCTTACAGAATGTCTCTGATCTATGGTTGCCTGGTAATTTTGTGGGTTTTTAAAATTTATTATTTTTGTTATTTTTTTCCTGATCCTTTATTTGATTCCCCTATATTCCCCCTATAAGTGAAACCATCTGATATTTTTCTTTTTCCTTCTGGATTATTTCATTGAGCATAATCCCTTCTAGCTCCATCCATGTTGCTGAAATTGCATGAGTTTATCTTTTTCAATTGCTGAATAGTATTCCATTGTGTATATATACCACATCTTCCTGATCTAGTCATCTATTTGGGGGCATTTAGGATGTTTCCATATCTTGCCTATTATAAATAGTGCTGCAATAAACATAGGGGAGCAGGTATCCTTTTGAATTGATGTTTTTTTTGTCCTTTGGGTAAATCCCTTGGAGTGGAATTGCTGGATCATATGGTAGCTCCATTTTTAGTAGTCTGAAGGACCTCCACATAGCTTTCCATAGTGCTTGGACCAGTTTGAATTCCCACCAGCACTACAGGAGAGTTCCTTTTTCTCCACATCCTCGCCAACATTTGTTGTTGCCAGTTTTTTTTATATGTGCCATTCTCATTGGTGTGAGGTGGTATCTCATTGTGGTTTTGATTTGCATTTCACTGATTATAAGTGACATTGAACATTTTTGCATATACCTGTTGGACATTTACATTTCTAGTGAGAAATGCTTTCAAGAGTGCGCTCCAGCCACAGAGACTGCAATGTTGCTCTCTAGTTTTATGGGTCCCTTCATTTATTTCTTCACTAAATGCATCCTGCATGAAATGTGCTGTTGTAACAGGCTTGCATGGACTGTGCTCTGAACTTCACTATACCACCATGATCTCTGCTTTACAATGAGGAGCCAGGTCCTGAAAGCCAAGTCACTGTGTTAAGAGGTCTGTGGAGCTGGATGTCAAACCCACACTCTTGGCTCCTCTGGAGCCAAGCATCTGGGATTCAGTCACTCTGTAAGACTGCCTTGGACACCAGGATGATGTGGAAAAATGGTTGGGGAAGGGTGTGTCTTGGTTCCTGGGGATCCAGAGCAGATTTGGGAAGGTCCTGTGAATGTGTTAATGTGTGAAGTACAATGGCATCCTACCTGGGCTGCCAGAAATCTTGAGTCAAAAATCACAAGTGAAATATTAATATTTGGTATGATGGTGTTTTGGGGGGACGGAATTGCTGATGTAGCTGAGATGGTACTATGATTGGCAGGGGGTGAGCTAGTCTGTGAGGAAGAGGGTTCAGCAGCCACCTGGGTTACGAGAACTGTGCCAAAGAGGGGTGAAAAGGGCGCCATTCCATCCCACTGTTCCCTTTAACCTGCCATTAAATCTCTTCATTAATGAGGGACTTGAACATGGTTTGCTCACTTGGAGAAGCTTCCCTGACTAGTTTAAGCTCAGTGGAAAGCTCATGACATTTGGGATTTGAATTCCATTTAAGTGTTGCCAACAGGAAGGTAAAACACACACACACACACACACACACACACACTCACACACTCACACAGACACTACGGAGAAGCCCTTCAAATCCTATGACATCAAAGCACTTTGAAAAGATCTCTAAAAGAGACTCTGGGGGGTTTTGCAAATTTCTCTTACAAAATAGCACATTTGTCAGAAATAAGCGAATCAGCAATGCATGAATTAAAATCCTCTTGAAATCCAGATGGATTTTAAGATCGAGGATGAGAAATTGCTTTCCTAGAAGCCAATGAAGCCAGATGATGGGGAGATAGATAAATAAGTAAATGAATATAAATCTTTTTTTCTTTTTGGAGGCAATGTCTATAGGATTTCAAAGTATCAATTAGAACTTTTTTTTTTTTCAATCAAAACATTACAAAATATAGGCTTTAGAAAGCCTGGAAAATCAAGTTGAACATTTTACTTAAGACATCTTCATCTTCATTTTTTTCAAAATGACATCCTTGTAGGTGGCCTCGGAGGTGACTCCAAACTTTCAGCAAGTCAGGCTCATGACTGCGAGTCCAAGACTGCTCCCTCTGATCATTTTGTAATAAATAGAGCGGCACCAACAGCCAGCACCTGGCATTGTGAACAGCCTCTTCTGGTCTATTTACTTAGCGGGATCTGCTCTTCCACAAAAGCCTGGCAGCCCGCGGATGAGATGAGACATACTTGGTGTCCTACACAGGTCTGAATGGCGCACAGATGGCCCTCCAGGATCAGGCTTGTTTATTCCAGCTGGTGGCGACATCGACTGCCAGCAGAGCTCCTAAGTCGGAGGCCCATGCCTGAGAGGGTCTGAAAAGGATGAGCCCTCTCTTTCCGCCCCCATACCCTCACAGTCACCCAGCTGAAGACCTTGTCCACCACACGAGGTGGAGGAGGGGGAGGCATTAGCCCAAAATCCAATCAATCCCTTAAATTATGTCGGCAGCTAGGAGAGATTAAATTTACGAAAAAGGCATTCAATAAGCATTTATTGAACCCTGCTTCAGATGCCTTTCTTTATGCTATCTCATCCTCTTAAAAACCCAGAGCAGGGCCTCCCTGGTGGCGCAGCGGTTAAGCGCTGCGCTGTGGAGCTGTAGGCAGCGGCGACGCGAGTTCGACACCCGGCCGGGGAGAATCCCACATGGTGCAGCGGACCTCTCCTGCCTCGCCCGCTGCTCCCCTCAGCAGTGTATTTCTGATCTGACTGTTCTGCTCCCCACTCTGCCTCTGGTGAAGCCTCTCACCACTCCACACCTCTGGCCTGTACCCCAGCTGTATGTAAAAAAAAAAAAACAAAAACAGAGCAGTTTGGATCCATCCCATTTTTGAGTTAAGGATCAGGAAAAACCTCCCCAAGATACCCAGAAAAAGCCTTCCCGAGATGTGTCGCTTGGCAAGTGGATTATTCAAACTGAGATCAGTCAAGGTCTGCAGGAGCATGAGAAACTTTCATTACTCTCTTACAATAAAACACAGAAGAATGAAAATTTGGTCTTACCCAGATTTAAGATCATCTCCAGAAATGACCTTTCTGTCAGAGACCTATCTATATGGCAGAGCAAACCCTTTCCTTGTCATCTCAGTCCCCTTCCTTTGTCCTTGTAGCCAGCCCAGACTCTTATCCCATTCCTTAGCTCAAAATACATGCTCTGGTCTTTCCCAGAGAAAATGGAATCATCATAATCGATGTAGATTCCCTCTACATATGTAATTAAATTGCTTTTTTTCTCTTGCTAATCTGTTTGAAGTTGTTTTGATTATATAACCAGCATGGGAAGAAGGCAAGGGATAGGGGGAAATTTCCTCTCTTCCCTGAAAAGGAAATTGGAGTTCAAGGACAGTAACCACTTGTATGGGGCCCACGGGTCTCTGGACTCCAAGTGCAATTATATCCCTCTGCAACCTCACCTGATGGGGGCATTAGGTAGATACAGTCCATGAAGAATGCATGCAATCAAATCAACATCTCAGTGTATTCACTGGCGAGGGAAAGCATTTATTGAGTGCTTGCTGTGTGCCAGTCTGCCCTAAGTGTTTTGCATGTACTAATTCATTTAATCTTCACAAAACCTCACATCTTTATGCCTACTTAGACGAGGAAACTCAGGTACAACACAGGGAGGTGGACGGATTGATTTGTGTATGGCCACAGAGTTCTTCAGGAGTGGAGCTAGGTTTCAAACCCGGGCAGCAAGGTTCTATGTGCTCTCTCACCAACATTCTGTTAGAAAACAATTTCAAAAAACAGAAAAATTCAAAGAATGCCACAGTGAAACTCTGTAGCTGCTAATTCTATACTTCTTAGTATTTGCCACCTTTATTTCAGCAGATATCTATCCTTCCATCCATCCCTCAACCAGTTACAGACCCCAACATAAAAGAATGTGTCTTTTACCCGCTAAGGAGAGAATTCACCAGAGAGCACTAGGTGAAGTTGAACCAGGCAAGGCATTATTAGAGACCCATGCATGAGGGTGCCAGTGTGGGAAAGGAGAATTTAGCCTGGTTCCTAGAAAGGAGTGAGGAGGAGATATTTAAAGGGTGAGTCCATGAGGTCAGTGGGAGGGCAACAGTGTCATAGCTTGTTCCAGGTTGGATGATGCCAGGTGTGGGCAGACAGGCTACACTCCAACTGTGCATGTGGGCTCTCGGCTTTCTCCCTCCGGGAAGTTGTGAAATAACCATCAGTCAGGATCCATAATGGGCCTCATGGTCAGTGTGATGGGCCAAATTGTTTGGATGGGGCTCAATCCCATCTTTTCTTTGATGCATTTCAAAGTAAGTTGCAGACATCTATGCCCCTAAATACTTCAGCATGGGTAGCATTAACTAGAGTTCAAAATTCACTTGTGGGTTTCTCTCTTGAAATAAAATTTACACAAGTTACTCAATGAAATTCAACGTAAGTATACACCCATGTTACCCAAACCTCATCAAGCCACAGAACATTCCCATTACTCCAGAAGCTTCTTGCAGTAAAAATCAACTGCAGAATATTCACTTACCCCCAGAAAAATCATTGTTATAATTTTTTTCATCATAGCTATGTTTTTTCTCTTCCAGAACTTTATATAAATGAAGTCACACAATATTGTACTTTTTTGCATCTGGCTTCATTTGTGTGGCCTAATGCTTTTTGGATTTACCCATACTACTGTGTCTATCAGAGGCTTGTTCCTTTATGTTGCGGAGTAATGTCCCACTGTACAAATATTCCACAGTTGGTTTCCTTTTTCTTTTCTTTGTCGGGATTTGTTCTCTTGTTCAGACACCTGAGTTGTCCTCAGCCCTTCTTGTTTGGGCTATGTTGAATAAGGATGCTGTGAGCATGCATGTACTGGTCTTTCTGCAGACACGGGTTTATTTCTTTGGCTTAAGACTTAGGAGTGGAATTGATGAGCCAAAGGGTAAATTTATGTTTAGCCTTATAAGAAACTGTCAGACAGCTTTCCTGAGTGGGTGCATACTTCATATTGCACCAGCTGTGCGTGAGAGTCCAGGTTTGGATGCTAAGCATCTAAGCAATGTGCTCTGTTGCCTCTCCAAGTAGGAGGCCAATAAATATTTACAGTTGAATGATTCCATAAAGGTCAGAAAAATGGATTTGCCTTCAGCAGAGATGACACCTGCTGGGTCAGGGGTATGGGAGATATGTTTTTAGTTCTTTGTTTTACTTTTCCTACCAAAATCTCAGGGCTTGCAGCAATAACAGCTGCACAATCAGTGAGAGGAGTGTGCTGGCTGGCCCCTGGCATCTGTAAAGGCATTTATATATAAATACAGCCCCCAGCCTTGGTGGCAGGTGCTATATTTGTCCCTAGTCTATAGATAAGGAAACTGAGGCTCAAAGGTAAGTGATTCACTTCTGAGCATTCACCAAAGGTGAGGCTGAGATTTGACTCCTCTTCAGTCTGACTTCTTAGAGATGGAGTTGAACAGGCTACAAGCTACAAGGAGTTTCCTGGGAAATCTGCACCAAACAGAAGCTTCTGAGAGTCATGGGCCCTCAAGACTCCATCTTCAAGGGAACTTGGAACAACTGCAGAGATAGAGACAGATAACACTCCACCATTAATCATTAATTCTGCAGGGAGAACAGCCACTCTGATGCAAAGAAGTGACCACTCACAGAGACTGGGCTAGGAGCAAGTCAGAAAAAAATGCCCAGAGTGAGACACAAGGAAGAGGGCTCTCAAGTCGTTAAAAGCAAAAAGTGGAAACTGATGAAAGAAAATGATGGCACATTCATGTCACAGAAATCAATGTAGCCATGAAAAAAATAAGTTTATGTAAGACAGTTCCAGTAGATACTTCAAACACACACACACACACACACACACACACACACACACACACACACACACACACATCCAAGAACTATATGTGAATATGAGCTGATTGTGTTTAGAAGAATTTTTTTATGCTTAAAAAACGACCAGGACATTTCTGGGAGAACATGCCAAATGCAATCATTTTTATCATTTTTATTGAAATAACATTGTATTATAACATTATGTAAGTGTCTGGTGTGTATCATTATAAATGAACACCATTTAAATGAGACTGCAGGAAATTCACCACCAAAAGTCTAATTCTACCCTTCACCACACAACTGATCCCTTTTGCTTGATTTGCTCATCCCCCAAACACTATTAAGATTCTCTCAGAAGAGTTAAATTCAAATGTGGGGAGGAAAGGTTACTTTTCCTTCTTTACATTATTCTGAACTCTGTATTTTTTCTAGCAGTGGTACCATGTAACAACAATTACTTAAGAAGGGTTGGTAATCTAAATAGCCCATAGTTTTATAAAATTTTATGATTTATCATGTTCATTCCAA
The DNA here is from genome assembly GCA_004024925.1 of Scalopus aquaticus. Taxonomy (NCBI): domain Eukaryota; kingdom Metazoa; phylum Chordata; class Mammalia; order Eulipotyphla; family Talpidae; genus Scalopus; species Scalopus aquaticus. The sequence goes on from PVIJ01008110.1 coordinate 57,229, forward strand.
ATTTTATAGGACCTTGATCATTTTGGAAATTTCTAAAATATTTCACCTTGTTTTACAGAAAGAATTCCACTTTCTCATTCATGGGTCATTGGTTTATTTAACATAAATATTTATTCAAAATATCAAGATTACTCTCATAATCAGCAGGTTTGGAAACTAAATTTATTCTTTGTAGGCGCAGAACTATGCTGGCACCTACAGAAAGCTCGACTTGTCCAAACTTCAAAATTCTATCGGCGTCATCTCTTTTTTTTTTGACATCATACTGAGTCCTGAGAAGGAAGAACTGGTGTTAATTTGCCTCGTTAGTCAAATGAAGTTTAATGAACCTACCCAATTAGACTACATCAGTGCTGTTACTAATATTTTCTAGAGAAGAAAAGGTGCTTCACCATTGGAGTAATATGAATCAATTCTACTGGTTAAACAGCGACAGATATATTTGTAAGGCCTATCCTATCTCTGTAGCTGTATATATGTTAACATCCACATTTCATTGGATAAAATGAAAACAGTAATAATAAAGAAGGTTGGCGGGCACCATCAGTGTCTTAGAGAGTGTGCCAGCTTTTTGTCCAGCAGGGCAGGAATAATGGACACCCATAAGTCACATTCAAACACCACTGCCCTGGGCTTTCTTGTCTGCATTCATTCCAGGATTGTCTGTGTGGGGCCTGGAGATGCTGGACAACAGTGAGGGCACCTGCCACCGCCCACGTCAGGGGACAGTACTGCCACCGCAGAGTTGCAATTGTGCACTTGGGCAGCTCTGGCGGTAGAATCGATTGACTACCCATAAAGCTCAACTGTGCTGAGGCTACACAAGTCCTGGCAGTCTGGGTTTTCTGGAACATTCTCAGGTCTAGAGGAAGAATCTAGGAAGCTGGCTAGAGAGGCTGCCTCCCCTTGGGCAGCTAGTCTCTCCTCTCTCAGGCACCGGGGCCTTGTTTATTCATAGCCCCTACCCTGCCCTCCTCTGCCCCCTCAGAGAGATGCCTCTAAAATGCAGAGCTGGAGCTGATCTTGTCACTCTGCATCTTAGAATCTTTACTGGCTCTGTTGGGGGCCAAGGGGAATTCCTTCACCCTCTGGGTTCTTCTCAGACTGAATGAGCAAACAAATTAACACTGGACAGTTTAGTATGAGGAAAAGACCAAATTTAATAACACATGTATGGAGAATTGACTTGGCTATAAATCCTGGAGTCACTGAGACAAACTGAGGATAGCTAAGGATGGGACAGGGGTCTGGGTGAGCAAGAGAGAGGAACTCTCACATGACAGGAGGGGTGACTTTATAGGACTAAATTTTCCTGACTTTATAGGACTAAATCTTCCGTCTGGATATTTGCCCTGCCTTGAGATAGATTTCGCTGACAAAATGCTTGATTCTGGAGCATCCCTAAATGCAGGCCATCTGCATTCTTTGGGGTTACTATGTCAGTTTTTCCCAAGGTCCACAGAGTCTTGATGGACCTTAGCCCCATACACATTGAACACTTTGGAAAAAACCTATCAGAACATATTTCAGGGGAGGCTGATCCTACAAATCCCCATTGCCTATAGGGCAGAATGCTTATGAGAGCACCTTAAAAATGCACATTTCTGGACATCCCCTGAGATTTTCATTCTTTAGGCCTGGGGATGGGAATAAGAGTGTGCATTTTGATAAGTGCTGCAAGGGAAATGTGCACTCATAGGAAATGCTGGAGTTTTTCTAAATGATCTTTCAAGGTCCTGTAGGGTCTTAAAATCACTTTTCTTTCCACTAGCCCCTATATTCTAGTCACAGGGAATTCCTTGCTTGTCCCTCTTCCCTCTGATCGCTTCAGACCTGCGCTTGGGCCTAGAGTCACCTGCATCTGCACGTGTTCCCCTGGGGTATGGACAGCATCTAGCATGTCCCTGCCTCCCCAGCGCTTGGCTCCCAGAAGGGTTCCAGGAGGCACACAGGAGGATAAGTAAAGAGAAATGGCAGGGGAAGGGCTCCAATGGGCTTCAGTTTCAACATGTTCCTGGGAACAGAGAAAAGGAAGATTGAGGCCGAGAGCTGGGATACAAATCGGAACCCAGAATTAAATTTCCTGGGGGCACCAAGGAAAACCCCTGGGGCCTGAGTGCTGGCTTCCCCCAAGGCCAGGGCCTTGCATGGCATGACATGGGCCCTCCAGGGTGGCAAGCAGGGACTTTATTCAGCAGTCTCAGTGAAGAGCTTCTGTGTTGAAGGAGAACTGATTTCTTCCAACTTTCATGACCCCTCCTTGTTTGCAGCTTCCTTCCAGGGTCTGTCACCATTTGGCACTACCACCATACCCCCGAATCTGGAAGGTACACTGTCATCCCCCTGACATCTCACGGAGCCAATGTTCTGGCCTCTGAGACCACGATCTGTGCTGGGTCCCTCCCTCCTCGCACACACTAGACATTATCTGAGTATAGGCTTTCCTCACCTGCAGCGCGCAGGCACTGGGTGTGTAAAGAAATATTTCCAAGCAGCAGCTGACAACACACCCCGGGAAGACGACAGACCTCCCACTTACAGAGTTTTTACCAAACCTTTAAAGGTTGCAGTCTTCTACCCTGCAATCATCCCACAAAAGCTGTCAGGAGCATCACTGGAAATGAAAACTAGCAATGAGCAAAGTTCACACAAAGAAAGGCTGTCAGTCACCGGTGCGTTGTGGGGGGCTGCTACCCAAGCCCAGATTTTCACAACCAGCACATGGCCAGGGGCCCTTGCCTAGCCTTCCCACTCCCTGGTGTGTATTTCTCCCTCTTACCCCTCCAAGATGTCCTAGGGGGTGGCAAGACCTTGGGGGTTGATGGAAGACAATTTCGCTTCTTAGCTCTGTAACTGCAAGACTCTCCTGAGTCATCTTAACTTTCTGAGTCCACCCTCCTCCTGGGCAATCAGTGACATCACGGACCCCACAGACTTGTGATAAGGGTTCTGTGTGGAGTAGTAGGGGAATGGCTTGGCGCGGGGCCTGGTCAATATGAGGCATGCAACAGAGGCTGGCTCCCTCCTCACCCATATCCGATGTCTGTCTGTCTGCCCGTTATCTCTTCAATTAAGAGACCTGTCCATAGCAGTGGGAGTGACAACATAGACCCTGGGTTCAAATCCCAGCTTTGCTACCTCTGAGCTTTGATGAGCCTTCACTTCTTCATCCATGAAAAGATACTGCTGTGACATGTAAATGGGTTATGGCATAAAAAAATACTCAAGAAAGAGCTTGGCATGTAGCAAATTCTTAATTCATAGTAACAATTACTATAAGTCTTTAGTCAGTCAACATTTAGTGAGAGCTTATTATGGTGGCCCTGCTGGGGTCTGCCACGGAGCCCGCCCTTAAGCTGGAGGTCTCGTGTGCATGTCCCCAAGAGGCCTAGTCTTAAAGTGTTGTTTTCCCATGATCTTTGTTAGCTCACCATAGCCAAATATGAGTGCAGTGTAGTGGTCCTGAATTAGTGGGGTGCAGTATGAATTAGTGGGGAAATCAGGAATTTGCAGACAAGTAGACCCAAACTCCCACCTCAAGCTGCGTGACATCAGACAGGTGGCTTCACCTGTCTGAATTTATTCTGTTAAAGGAGGGTATCAATAGCCACCTTTGAGGGTTTGTTCAGGATGACGGAGAATGATGGATAACTCTCTGGGCATTAGCATACTTCTTATGTTCACCTTGTCCTTGGGCTTTTCAAGAATTAGTAAAACCACAGCGGACTGGCTAGTGCAGGTGGGATGCTGCTTCGGGAGCAGAGAAGAGCTGACCCTGAGTCACAGCTCTCAGCCCCCAGTGCTCCTCTGACCTTAAACCGTGGTGCTGCTTCTGACTTACCAGCAACTTCTATGGCTTTCTCTTTCCCCAAGGAGGGGGTGGTTGTTTGGGCTCTAATTTCAGCATCTCATTTTCCTGGGGCACAGTCATTCAGTCACCAAGCATCAGATCCAAATCCACCTAGACACATGCCACCACAAGCAGGGGCAGTGAGTGGAGACCACCAATGACTGCACGAACTAGGGAGATGGAGGGGTGGAAAGGAGGTGGAAGATGATGAGGATACTAGTCATGCTATGTGCTGGGAACTTCATGCCAGGGCCAATCAGTCCTTGTAACAAGCCAATGATGCAGACAATATCATCATCCCTGCTTGATAAGTGTGGAAACCGAGACTCAAAAAGATGGCAAGTTTCACCCACTAGTGAATGGAAGATATGGGGATCTGAACCCAGGTCCTTCCAGAAAATTCATGCTCTTCTCCATGATAGCATCTCTCTATGCTGCCCTGGGATTTGGGGTTCTCCACATACATATTGCAGGCAAGTAATTTTTTCCCTATCATTATGCAGGTCAGCTTAGAAGCACTTAGGTGCGCGCATGCACACACACACACACACACACACACACACACACACATCACACACTGATGTATACAGTGGTGAGATGATGAGATTTCCAAGTCCAGGACATTTGCAGTATTAGCCTGATAACTCCAGAAGTTTTTACTTGGAGCAATCACACTCAAAGTAGCTGTTGGGACATAAATAAGGAAAGGATGCACAGAGAAACAATTACAAACGTCAGAAACAAAATAAAACTTCTGAGGCCCTGGCCGTGGGAGTCAGATGGAGAAAGCTCCTGCCCTTTAGTCATCTGAGTCCATGGAAGGAGAATTACTGAGACACCGAGGAGTGAAGGTAGGAGGAAGGAGGGTGGGATAAAGAGTAGAAAAGGAGACAAAGGAAGTGAGGGTGAAATAGGCCAGGCCCAGAGGAGTGGCTGTGGTTTGGGGTCTTGATTGACTGCAAATACAGGCTCAGTTTTCTTACCTGTGAAGTGGGCGTACGATCCAGAGGTCCCTTCACACAAAAACTCCTGGATGCCTCCTTAGAAAATATGAGAACTGTGCATTTGGGCACTTATTCACCACCATTTTACAGATAAATAAATGAAATTCAGTAAAGTTAAATAATTAGACCAAAGACCCAAGGTTAGCAAATACCAAAGTCAGAGTTCACCCAAGTATGCAGCTTCCAATGCCCTGTTCCTTCTGTAAGACAATGCAAAGGAACATCCTGAATGGGGCATGGCATTCCTTGCAAAAACTTTATTTGGGGTAATCAACTTGGTGAGCAAAAAATAAAAGAACCAAGCTGTTTACTGGGTCTAATTTGTTCTCTCAGATCTTGACTATTTCCAGAAAGGCATGGAACTGTAGACTATTTTGAAAGCTAACTGCCAACAGGTTTTATCTGTCAGTCCTATGTCTTCTCATCTTTCAGGCTTGGCTCTTTCTGCCAGATCTGGGGTGAGAAGGGAGGATGTGGGATTTTCAGTGCTGTGTCGGCTACACAGCCATTTCCCTGCCTGGTTCCTTCTGCTCTGTGATGGGCATGGAGGAAGAAAACACATCTTGTTGCCCAGTCTGTGCCCTCATTTAACTTTGTGTGCAAAGTGAAGCTAATTGTTCAAAATCCTCAAAAATACAAATATCCAATCCCCCAACATATTTGTGGGAGAAAAATGTATGATCCTAACAAGCATGTTTTCTCTGTTTTTTAATAGGTTTAATGAGTTGACTTTAAATCACACATGCTCCTTTGCTGACTCACATTCCTAACAGGGTATTGTTAACTCTCCTCTGAGACCCACAATAGTCTATCCTTTCAAATGGCTCCTGGAAAGTTTGCACCATATTTTTAGAGTTACGTGCTTAAAATCTAATTATTATTCTTTCCCTCTAAAAGTTAGAAAAGGCACAGTTCTGCTATCCATCTAGGGAGTGAGCTTATTCCACCCAAGGTGCCATCCCCCCACCTTCTCCAGTGTGCTGGCAGTGTGCGTGGGAAGCCCCCTCCTTGTTGCATTGGAAAAGGTTCAGGAAAATCTAGCAAGCTCTTAAGTAGCTTATGGAAGTGGCTCTGTATTTAGAGAACAAGCACCATGCTAGAGCACAAGAGCAATACTAGCCCTGGGCACCCCAATCACATTGAGGTGACATGAATAAACAATGTTCTCAGATGGAAGTGCTTCCCACATTTGTTGCCTGTGTAGTCAATAAATTCCATTATGGAGCTCAACATTTTTGTATGTTGAGGGACCTTAGAGATCATGTGGCCCACCTGATCCATTTTACATGTGAGAAAATAGAAGCTGACAAGGTGAAATGGTCTGTACTGGCTCCCTAGGTAGTGAGCAACAGAGTGAAGACTCAAACCTTGACATTTTCTTGAGAACCTACCTCCTTTTGCACAGCTTGGAGCTAGCCTGTGCTATCAATAGGCTATGGTGCAGCCAAAACTAAAAACTTAAAATCCAATGAAGGGAGGGAAGGACGGTGGGAGAGGAAAAGGAGGGGAGGAGGGAAAAGAGGAAGGAAGAAGGGAAAGAAGGAAGGAAGGGAGGGAGGGAGGAAAGGAGGGAGGAAGGAAAAAAGAGTGTCCCATGTCTCACTGGTCTCAGGAAAGGACTCCAAATGTAGACTCCTTGATCAGTGACTGCTACATTAGTTTTGATTCTTGCCATACCACCTTCACTCTTTGTTTTCCCCAACAGTATGTGGTTTCCTATACTCACCATCCTATTTCCAGCCTCCACAACTTTGCATGTGCTGTTTCTCCTCCCTGGAAATCCCTGTCCTAGGTGATGAAGCCGTTTTGGGAAGCCGTTCTGACCCCACCCCACTCCCCAGCTATGAGCGGGACCATCTCTGCTGGCCAGAGCTGCTTCTCTTCTGCATGCCCACCCGTGACCACCCTGAGCAGGTGTCTGCCTGCACGTCCATCCTCCACCAGGCTGTGAGCTTCCCCTACCTCTGCCCCCCCAGGGCCTAGCACAGGGCTGACTACGGGGCAGTTGCTCATAAATGGAATGAACAACCGTTCAGTGGTGAATGTTGTCCCAACAGTGGTCCCTTGTTTTGATGATTAAATATTGACAATTTAGATCAAATTAGTGCCACAAAGAATTAAAGCATTAATTAAAATTGAAGAAATAAAGTAGAAGCTCTAGTTTTAGTGCATCTCTCTCCCATATTATTATATTTGTTATAGTAAAAAAAAAACCGTGTCCTAACAGTGCCAAGGAACTATCTTGGGCAGCCAACGTACCCGGCATGAGCAAATGAAGCAACTTTTTTCCTGGTGATGAATAATCATCTGTTTATATACTAAATGCCCATTTTCTAAGGAGGTATCAGATTACTCATCTACTTAATTAAAGTATCCTTGGTTCTAACAGGAGCCCAGCTAAGTCATAATTATTGCTCGTGTTCCCGAGCATCTCCAAGATTGAAGACGACGACACATTGCAGAAATCCTTACTAAATGCTATTTCTAAAATCTATATTGCTAAAACTCAAAATGAACATGTGAATTGACTAGTACTTGGTCCTAAAAGGCAAATTCACAACGTCAGACTGAGCCTGTGACTACACAGAGTAGGAAAAATATCACAAGAACATTGAATATTTGTACAGTGCTCACTGCCTGTCTCCTCTAACCCCTTTTCATAGTTGAGGGAACTGAGACACAGATGAGAGTAGATTGCTCATGATTTCATGTAGGTAACAGGGCTCTAAATCCTTGGATCTTGCTGTACTCCCTTCCCAAGAAAGGAATGAATACTTATTAAGAGCCTACACGTGCCAATTATTTTCCTCTGCATCATATAGTTATGTCTCTTCTATTGTAGTTGTTAAGAAAATGTCTCTGAGTCAAACTATTCTGTTTTGAAATAGAATATAAATAAATGTCTCCCAGGAGCAAATCTTTTGCCCCATCTTCCTTGTTACTTAGGTGGTTGGTGTGAGAACATGATGCCTGGAGTAGCAGCAGTCATTTTGTGACCATGAGGTGACAAGTCATCATACTGAAGACTGTAAAATAGAAAGAATAAAGTGTGACACCAAGTCTTTGCCCCAAACCTGGAGTCATCTACTTTCCAGCTTTTAGTTAGGTGAGATAATTAAGCGACTTTTTAAAAGCCACTGTTAGTCAATACTTTTACTAGGGGAAAGCATTCTTGTTGGATAAAAAATCTTTGAAAGCCTCCTGACGCCAGCTCAGTACTCAGCATTAGATTTTAATTTTACGGATGTACAAATGCAACTCAGAGTTGATTTAAATGTTACATAGAAAATGGATTTTGAGCATGGGGTTTCTTGCCCATGATGCGTTTGATCAACCTAGGGTTGACCACTCCTAACCCAAAGTTCATTCTTGGTGTGTTTCTTGGTCTATACATTAGTTCAGATACTTCCCTATCAAATGGATGTTGATTGCATGAGAGCACAAAGAGGGGAACTATTAATTCAGGGTTCATAATGGGAGAGCTTACTCAAGACATTATCAGTAGATTCTTTCAGCTCTTACTAGGAAACTTGAGGGGGTAAGTTTTCGAACTTGACTGAGGGCTGTCTAGGGACTCCAAACTGTTAGGGGGTGCACACTATAAATAGGGTCTGGCTGTCCATTTGCACAAAGGCAGAGAAAGTAGATTCTTAATATGAAAGATTTTTATCAGAATTGGTGTGCATCAAGAGGAGAGAGAAAGAGAGAGAGAGAGAGACAGAGAATGTCAATTAATAGATTCTCAATAAAATGCCAAAAATTGCCCATCCTTTCATAAACAAATGCCCAGTCAGACAGATTTGGCCTAAATTGGGGCCACAGAGGCCCAAAATCTTTCCACAGTCCTCAGGTACCTTCTGACAGGGAACTACAGGAAAAGGGTTAGGCAGTTCCCGCAGAGTTGAGACAGGAGAGACTCAATTTTTAAAATAAACCACATAGCCCAATGTGAGATCATGATGATAATGGTTGACATTTTCTCTGCCAAGAACCAGGAATGGTCTCCCTATGTGTTTTCCACCTCCATGTCTCTTCCAAGTATCTCTTCCAAGTGTTTCTACATGTGTCTCCTCGACTGCTCCAAGCTTCTCTTCTATGTGTCCCTCCTCTGTTTATATTGATATATCCACCTAGCTCCTTCTTAGCGTCCCCTCCCATTCAGGAAGTCTGGTTCATGGTACGCTGGGAGTTGTAATCCAAGTGGCTACTTACAAATGGCAGCAGGGAAAATGGCACCCATTTAATGTTCCTCCCCCATTCATGGAGGTATATCTGTAACAGAAGGACACCACACCACAGCATCAGTAATCTGATATGGTGAACTAACGATGTCTCCCAAAACAGTGTGGCAAAAATCTTGCAGTTTCTTCATGCCTGGTCCATGGATCCAAAAACATTTCTAAAATCTTACTTTTCCCCATGCCCCTCCCTGAACATATTCTCACTCTGCTTTTGTGTATCCTAACCTCTTCCTGAATACAGAGGGCAGTCATTTAATGTCCACTCTGCCCAAGAGACATCCAGCAGAATGGGTCGAATCCCCCTCCTTGTCCCTATCTTCTTTCCCCCTCCCTCAGTCCCATGCCATCTTGTATTGTATTCACCTCAGCCCTGGCACTTGATTTTCCTTCTAATCCTGTCCTCCTTTTGTTTGAGCCATTCTCAGTCCAGATCACACTGATTTGGGTTAGACTTTTCAATTTTGCTTTCAGGCCACAACCTCTGGAACATATTATAAAACTTTCTGGGACCCCTGCCCCTATCCCTGGTCTAGCAGGCAAGAGAGAATAGTCATCTGCATGGACAAAGTCAGAATAGTCTCTACCTTGTAGCATGCACAAGAATCTGCTACCTCAAGGTAAGCCAGCTTCTCAGCCCACATTACTGACCATGGAGCCAGATAAAGATTTTAACAAAGGGCACCTGGCACTTGCCTCTCCGTGCATTCTTTAGGAGTCAGGGAAGCTCCAGCATTTGCCTTCCTCCATGCATGGACAGCACCAACAACCATATCTTTACATTTTTAATGGCTCCCTGTTCCTTCCTGTATAAAGTGAACTCAAATATGTATTTATTGGAAAAACAGTTCTTATGGAGTAAAACCTGTTGGTTTGAATTCTTACTCTTGATTCATTAATAGACTCAATTTTCCTTCCCCAACTTACTTAAATTGGCCTCTTCATGTCCTGGGTCTGGTGCTCTAAGCTGGACAGGGTGCCACTCCTCCCACTCAGCCTCTCACCTATTATCCACCCGTCACAGAACTTCCCTCCCCTCAACACTCAGTTGACTATAGACATGGTGGCAGACTTTCTTTCTCATCCATCTACTTCCTTCAAAAGAAACAAAGCAGGGAATTTTTCTTTAAGACGTAAACCTTCTGGTGGCCTCTCCCTTATGTTTCTGAAGATCAATTACTCTGTAATTTGGAGTCACGTTGGAAACAACTGGTGCCTCTGCAAGTTTCTATTTTCCTGCCCAAGTTTCTATACTGTCTGTGTGAGCAGAGATGGGGAAGGTTGTCACTCTCTTGTGTACAGTGAGCTCTTTGTCTCACTGTCAAGTCATACTGAGGACATGCAAGGCTACCTTTACCCAGAAGCTCTGGATGAAGCATTTCAGGAGATGTCAGAGCACAGAGATGCTCCTAGTGCCCTACCCATGAGACCCAGGTGAAGTGCAAGTTAAACTCAACTGAAGTTGAACTCCAAGCAACACCTTGGATTCTATACACAAAAAGAAAACTGTAGGGAAAGAACTTTATACTTTCACCATCCCTAGTATAGACATCACATATAAATAATCACACACACACACGAGATTCGGAGGAAACAGGGTTTAAGCATATCTCGGGAAGCCCTGCTGGTTACAAATGACACATTCTACTCATTTTCCATCTCTGAACCTCCTCGGGGTTTTGACTCTTGAAGAGCATAATAGTTTACTGGCATTAATAGTAAAATAAAATCTCTGTCATATGCAACAGAAGCCACCGCTGCAGCAACAATAGGAAACTATCTTGTAATAGTGTGACGAGAACAGACTTCACAAATTAAGCTTAGTCTCCAAGGAGGCCAGATTCTAACAATACCTTCTTTCTATCTTGGACAGAAAGACCAAACAGCTTTCTTTTAACCAAATAAATCTACACGATTCTGTTTTCAAAATTGGGAGTAGAGGGGGACTTTCTGACTCCAGGACCCCTCAGGTCTTCTCCCCCTGCCATATTTATCCGGATAGATGACCTAAGCTCAGAGAGGTTATGTGTTTTGTCTGAAGTCACCTAGCTAGATACAGCTACAGTCAGGTCTCTGATGTTCCTAACTCATTGTCAATTGAGATGAGAAGGGGTTGGAACCAAAAGCAGCCGCTGCTTTGCAGAATGACTTCTCAGTTAGCATATTTGATGGGAGCATCCTCAATACCCTTCTCTCTTCAGCCATCCACTGGGCTCGCTATCCAGTCAGCAAGGGGAGGACAGAGAAGGACCTTGGGGGTTAGTGGAGTTCTATCTGTAGCATTATGGGAGCGAGGGCAACTCACTGCATTGTAGTAGAACTAAGGTTGTTATAGTGTACAGCTGCTTTTGGAACACATAGTAAGTGCCCATTGTGTATAAGAGACTTTGGTGCCTGTATAAACACTTATCCTTATGTCCAGAAATGAGTGTAATTATCCTCATCTATGAAAGACAAGGAAACCAAGGCACAGAGAGTTTGTGCATCTGCCTGGTGACACACAGTAAAAATGAATAAAAGGGTTTCAGGCTATCTGCTTCCCAAACACAAATTATCTCCACCCTCCCCCTGAGCAGACAGGACACCTGATTATTTTATTTAATTTGCTCCCCATTTTAATTCTTTATAGACTAGACTATTCAAAGTGGTTCCATCAACCTTTATATTTGCTCGAAAGGCTGCAGATAACCACACTCCCCAACACCATTAAAGCTTAGCAGTGACCTGTTCTGTGCCACTTTCAGCAAGAGGGAACAAATGTTATGGGCATGAACCAGCCACCCCAGCGGTGTCCCAGCAGTCAGCTGGCCAACAGTGGCAATTAAAAGTACTCTTACTCCCCCACCCCTGACATATGAGCTCCATTGCTCTCAGTAATGAATACTCCTCTGTCATAGATATTTAAAAAAATTTTTATGCTCACTAAAGTACTCAATCTCTTTGTGCTCTCCTCCTGGTGACTGACATTGTTTCAAAGCAGATTTAGAAATAGTCTTGGTCCTGACATTTATGCAGCAAGTGGGTGTTGTTTATTGCTGAGCAATTAGAACATAGATTAACATAATATCACTCCTCAACTTTCAAGTCTCTGAGATTGCTCTGTGAACAGGTTCCCAAGAGCTCGCTCAGCCCGCTTCCTTTTGTCTTTCTGCTTCTTCCTCCTCCACACCCATCCACCCACTTGCCTTGAAATATGCTATTTCAAATTTAGAGTTCAAGAAAGTTTGTGTAATCTAAATCATAAAAAGAGATGTCTTTCTTCCACTGAAGAAGCAACCCACGGTACCTGTATCCTCAACCAAAAAGGTTTTTCTTTTTGTCCTTGAAAACTTTTTTTTTTATATATATATCCCTGCCCAATTTTTTAACTCTTGGAAAATCTGAGGTCAGAAAGTAGGGATGGATGGTTATACTCCTTTTTTTGAGTAGAGTCCCATGATTGTGACTCCCCCAATATTTTCTGCCCAGAACCTGTCTTAGTACACTGGGTAAGAGTCTTCCCGGGATAACTCTGCAAACAGGCACTAGACAAGAAGATCTCTGAAAATTGCCTTTGCTCTACAGGTCCAAGATCTTTCTAGAAATGGTTACGGGCTTCTGTCACTAGTCTCGGTCACATGAAGAAATCAGAGCAGGCTAGAACTTCACAGCCACTGTCCATGACTTCCTCCGCCTGCCTTGAAGTCCCGCCACCTAAATCCGAAGTCCCACTGTTCACCACCTCTGCCTGAGCCATCCTGGTGTCAGCGATGGCCGTTTTCACTTGGAATATTTCAAGAACTTCCTCCATGGGCTCCATGCTTCTGCCCCTGGCTCTTCAATATGGCAGCCCCAGTGATCTGTGTTGTTAATGTCAGAACAAACACTCATGGATGGGGCTTCCTCAGACCACCCTCCTACTGACTCGGATTCATGAGACTCATTATAGACTCAGTGTGCCCTGTGCTCAGGGTTATGATTTCTTTATTTTTTTTAACTTTTGCATAGAAGAACTGGGGTGTAGGCCAGAGGTGCAGGGTGTGAGAGATTTCACCAGACAGAGTGGGGAGCAGAACAGGCAGATCTACTGAAATCTGCCTGAGGGGAGCAGTGGGTGAGACAGGAGAGGTCTGCTGTGCCATATAGGTCAGCTCCCTGACCAGGAAATCAAACTCAGGCACTTTGTTTAATAGCTCTGAGACTTAACACCTTGGCCACAAGGGAGGCTCAGTTATGATTTCTTATAACAACTGGATTCCCCATGCAATCTTCAAAAGGAAAGTCCCATGGGGCAGAGTGCAGGGGAAAGCAGGAACAAGCTTCCAAAGAGAGGCATGGGGCACCCTTGGTCCTCTGGCAATAGCTGGAGACGTGAGTGCTGTGTTACCTCCCAAGGACACTCTTTAGAGACTTGGTGTCTGGTTCTTTACTGGGGCTGGACATGAAATACCTTCCTGGCACAAACCCAGACCCCAGACTTCCTGAAGGAAGGCAGGAGTCAGGCACAAGTCACAATAATTAGACAGTTTAATCAAGTGGGCTCTGGTATCTGAGACAAGTAGGAGCTCTTCCCCAAACCCAAGTTCCTAGTGGCCAGCCAGGGCAAGTTAGAAAAGGCTTCACAGAAGACAGCAGTGGGGCCTGCTGTGCTTGATCTTTCCTGCTGACCCTTTTGCCCCAAACCCTGCAGGAAAACCTCATCTCATGCTGAAAAGACAGTCCTTAAAATAGCTGAACATCCCTGCATGCCCCCATTTCCTCTCTAACCCCAACTACGACTCTCCCCTCTCCCTCTGCCAGGCCACACCAGCCTCTCTGCTGCTCTCTGAACAAACTGTAACTGGTGACTGAAGTCAAAGATGGTTACAGGTAGTTGCCAACCGGAGGGGATTGCTGGTGAGGATAGATGACCCCAGAGAAAATGCTAAATGTATTGCCTTTGGGGGTAGAGACTCTGATAGGAAATATAAGGGACTGCAGAAGCATTCCCAGCATTCAGTCTTTGGATTCAGCGTTCGAGTTTTCAACATTTGGGATTCAGTGTTTTAGGATTTTCGGTGACTTCAGGTCAGTGATTTTGGCCCCCACCACAACAATCTTCCAGAAGGCTGTTGAGGGCCTCTGAAGGTGGAGACCTCCAGCAGCCAACTTCAGAAAGGAAAAGTTCAGAGACTTTATAATAAGCCCAGTGACTGGAACTTGACTGTTGTTACAGCCAAGGAGAGAAGGTGAAGACCCAGATCCGTATGTCTTGCTGAGCTGAGTGAGTGTGGCCCTTTGCTGAGTAGTTCAGCTGCTGCAGCTGCTGTTTTGAGTGTCACTTGTCTGGTGCTGCTTTGGAGCATCTTGGCAACTCCGGGAGCATCTCCTGTCTTCTGTTGTCTTCATGAGTTAAAACCCAGCCTGTAGTTTGGCTGCCACATGCTCCAGGCAGAAAGACACCATCTTGGGCAAGTGACCTATTATTTGGGAGAGGAGTTCTGCATCCTCAGTGGAGGCAAGATGCCATCTTAGCTGCTTTTTTGTGTTTAGGACTTGAAAAGGCAGGACACTGCTTCGGGTGAGGTAAACAGCCATTTCTGGCATCAGTAACTCTTCAATAACTCTTTGTTTTTCCCTGGTTTGTTAAGTAAATCCCATTATTCTCTGAGCCTGAGTAGTCTTACAATTGTGCGTGTGGGTAAAGAACTCAAACAGTGTCCGGTAAACTATTTGGGCAGTCCTTGGCCTATTTTAGTCTCCCTTCCTGCCTTGTACCAAAACTAAGTGCACCCACAGCCCAGAAATTTTGTGCTTATGTCCCCTCTTCCCCAAATGCATTCCCTGAGCTATCTGATGTGCTCTTTCTCTCTCCCGCTCTCTCTCTTGCTTTTTCTCTCCCTCTCCCTCCCTCCCTCCCTCCCCCCCACCCTCTTTCTCTCTCATCTCTTTGGAAGCACACACCACCTTCTCCCCTAGGCTGTCTCCTGCTATGGCCCTTCCTCTGCTCCTTTCTTCCTTGGTTTCTCTCTGTATCAACTACTAACATGCAGGCCATTTATTTGGTTTATAGTCTGTGGACTTAACAAGAACTTAAGCCTCGGGAGAGAGAGCTTTGGTTCCTTTTCTTCACTGATACATTTCCTGCTCCAAGAAGAAGTCTCAATGAAGCAATGACAACCCAGGGTCACACCTACCACCTAGATCATGAGAAAGAGCGAGGACTGTGTTGTCTGATGGGTTAGACTTGTCACCTCACCACTGAGAGCCTGTGTCACCCAAGTGTGGGACATCTCATGCCCATTCATTTCTCATCTGTTCAAGGGGGATATCAATAACATCTGGGTCACAAGGTTGTGAGTGTGAAGGCAGTTAACACACATTAGGTCCTCTGGAACATCGTTAGTTCTTTCTATGTATGAGATTTTTTAATATCTCCTTCTGTTCATTAAATCTTCATCAACTCTAACATGTCTTATTATTATAGAAGACCTCAAATATAAACAAAAGGAGAGTGAATCACAGAAAGAACTTCAGCGTATCTACCACCCAGTTTCAACAACTATCAACTTGGAGCTACTAACATTTCGTCTCCTTACTCTTTACCCTTCAAATTCCTGCAGCCCCTACACCCATATTGTTTTGAAAAAGATTACAGATATCATGTCATTTCATTCATCAATATCTTAGTATGTATCTCCAAAAGATAATGTTACATATATTTAAAAAAAATATATAAATGCAATAATATCAAACTTTAAAAGTTAACACTACTCCATTAATGCTAACAAATATCTAGTCAGTATTTAAATTTCTCTAGTTCCTCATCATCTCTTACCTGGGATGTTGGAACAGTATCCCGAATGTTCTCTCTGCTTCCAGATCCTTCATCCAGTGCCCCAGCCACACTACTCCAGAATGCTTTCTGTATGTCACAGAGCTGAAATTGTCACTGACCTACTCCAAATCATTCAATGGCTCCCTAATGCTTGCAGGACAGGTTCTGACATCCTTTAGTCCTTTGAGTCCTTTCATAATTTCCAAACCCTTTGTTCCAGAGTTATCTCTGCCTTTACCTCCTTTTTAAGCCCCAGCTCCAGCAGCCCGCCCTCATGTCTCTAGCATTCCTCCATGACCTTGCTTCTGCTGTCCCCCCTGCCAGAATGCCCTTTCTATTGCTTTCTTCTCTCCTGGAAACCTGATATTCCAATGCTCCCCAGGCCATGTCAGTCACTTGATCTTTCATGCCCCCACATTCCCTGTTAGCTGGATCTCTTGTGCTGTTCATAGCTCTCTGGGACTCCAGATGTTGAGTTCCTCAACAGCAGGGACTGGACTAATATGTCTGATCTCCTGAAAGCCTAAGCAGGCTGAAAGCAAGGGCACCAAGTGAGTGAGTGGATGGGTTAGCAAATGACGTGGTGAGAGAAAAACAGAGAAAGGATGCCTTATCTCTATCTCTCTCTCTGTGATTCTCTCTCCTTTTTTTAAATGCCAAACTGATAATCTCCCTCTCTTGCTAGAAACTTCAATGTGTCCCCATGGCCCATAGCCTGACACGCGGTTCTGTGTGACTTGGGCCCAACCTTTCCCTCTCTCTATCCAGTTGGGTCAGTTCATCCACCTGACTCTGACTTATCTGTCTGTCTCTTCTTAATTTATGTTCTTTTAATTTATGTTCTTAAATTATGTTCTTAATTTATGTTCTTCAGCATGTTTCTCTTCTTAATTTATGTTCTTTGCACGCACACACACTCACAAACACACACACACACACACACAGAGCTCATTTTTATGTTTCACTTTTTATCACACTGGTTTCCAGCTTGTGCCTTTGGCTTCTATTTCTGTTCACTGGCAGTCATTTCATCTTGGAGAATTCAGGGCGGGGTGACAGGGGCCGTCCAGAGCCATTGCTGACTGCCGCTGCTTCTTGGCATGAGTCTGACAGAGCCTGGTCCATGGTAATTACTTACCTTCACTCTTCTTTTCTCTGAAGTGATCCCAGAGCAGAGGGAAGCCTGAGGGTCACGAACCTCCAGCCACGACCTGGATGAGAAATGGACTCTGTGCTAAGAATGCTGCATTTTAGCCTGGATGACCTACTGGGCACCACAAGGACTGGAGAAATGGGAATGCTTCCCCTGCCTCTTATTCCTCTTATTTGGAAAGAATAAGGAATTGTTCCATGTGGTCGATGCAGCCCTGATGGTGGTCAAGGTCCACTTGTCTGGCTTGCTCATTACGTCACAGTGTGACTTGCTCCGTCCTCTCAAGGATCCCCAGAGAGAAGTTATCAACCCCATGTACAGGTGAGGTAATGGAGACTCTAAAAGATCTAGAAGTGCCAGAGAGAGTGCATGAAGAACTGGGGTTGAACTCCAGGTCTACCCAGAATCACTTCCAGGGAAGCAGGGCTTTCTATACAGTGGGTCCAGCTTATTCAAGGGAAGTAAAAATCAGTTTAATAGGTTTGAGACTAGCATGCTTAAAATAAAAAATAGAACAGACCACACTAGGATACAATAAAGCAGAACAGAAAATGCATGTTAGGTAGAATGTTTTCATATTACTTCATGAAACTTCTCCCACTCTGCGTATTAATATATACGCCTATGATATTATGTAGTATAGATTTTGTAAAAAATATTATCTATACATATTCACAAAAATATTATCTATACATATTCACATTCAATATTATCTATTCATATTCGGCTATGTTCATATGATTATATCTATATATAACATCACATATTCTGTATTTTTATATTCTGTATTTTTATATACAATGTTTTATATTATATACATATACACATATCTGATCATATGTACTGTATTATGATATAATTGAAAAGTTATCTGAAATGCAACACACTTTCTATCTTCGTCATTTTCAACTTGAATTGATTGGCCTCAATTCACTCCCATTCAATTCAATTCAGTTCCATCTAGCGTAGGTTAGTGAACCTGAGTGCTGACTGTGGGTCAGTCTTTAATGAGGCAAAGAAGCAAGTGGACCTTTATGAGTCACATACAATAGCTCAGATTCTATTCTTTTTCCAAAACACAAACTATTTCTCTTGAGCTTTTAAAAGAAGAAGCTCCTCTCACTAGTTTGGAGTATGCTCTTCTTGGCCATTTTGTGGAGCTGGAACACATATAAAGTCAGGACACTGAGTTTGGGTGCAGATAAGCTCAGGGCCAAACCAAAGGTTTTGTTTTTTTATTTGCTTCCTCTGAAGCCCCTTAGACATTTCCACCTCCCTGAATAAATAAGCCTATTTAAAATTTCTCGAACATTTTAACATATAGGATCTATTATTCCCCACTTTGCAGATGAGTAAACTGAGGCATGGTGACTTCCACAGGACACAGCTGACAGAGGGAAGGTTAGGTCCTGAATCCAGGCAGTTGGTCACTGAATTCACACCCTTCACTACCCCTCTTTGCTGACTGAGAAGTCTTCTGATGTCTTCCAGTTCCCCAGCCTGGAAGCAGTGGGGACTGAAGAGTATTCTTGTATAAATGTTGGACTGAGGTTCACAGTACTCCACAGAGGGCTCCTGCAGAGCTGAAATGAAGAGTTAACTGCTCCTAGCCCCATCCCTGGTGGACTCAAAACTACCCCATAAAATAAGGAAAGGACCCAATAGGATGCATTGAAAAATTCCTTTTGGTCTCAGGGAGGAAAAATTCATGTGACATAATGAAACTGCTGAAGGCCGATCATTTTCACACAGCGTGATGGAAACAGAAGAGTGAGGCCTGTCTCCAGGCTGCCCTGGGGTACTGACTGTGCCACAGGGATCCTGTCTACAGGGGCCAGGGCAAGGTCTGGGAAGTGCAGAAGCAGCAAGGCAAACTGTGGCTTATATATATTTTCTTTCAAAATGGAAGCTGCCTGAGGTGAGCTGCCTAGGTCAGCCTCTGCGTTCGTGCCTTGTAGTGCTTCTTATGCCAACCACAGACAGGGGTTTCCCCTCACGAGTACTTTAAGCTTCCTGTGGTCTTCCCCTGACAGGCTCTGCCTCGGTCATGGCATCTTCTCCAAGACTTCCAGCACCTTCTTTCTGCTGACATTCCTAACCAGACCTCCACCGGAGCTCTCTCCCCTGGGGTCTGGACATGGTCACCTGGGGGTTACAGCTTCCATTCCCTCCTTCCTTCTTGGCCCCCTGGTTCAGTGGACATTCCCACCTTCATCCAGTCAGGTGAACTGGGGGTGTGGACATGGCTCTGACTTCTTCCCTTCCTTTACTTCCCTAAGTCCATTTACTCATTTCGGACTGTAGACTCTACTCCCTGTTTCTCCCTAATCTTTCCCACCTCTCCATCTCCACCACTAAGGCCTCATTCTAGCCTTATCATTTTCCAGCTTGACTTTGGACTGATCTGTCACCCTCTGTCACTCCAACCCACCCTCCTTATGCAACCTAAGTGATCCTCTTCTTTTAAATGCTAAACTGATCATCTCCCTCTCTTGCTTGAGACTTCAGTGGGATTCCAGGGCCCATAGCCTGACATGGGGTTCTGTGGGACGTGGGCCCGACCTTTCTCTCTATCCAGCTTGGTCTGTCCATCCACCTGACTCTAACCTACCTATCTGTCTG